>JANHGN010024846.1:15497-39689 GCA_024605025.1 Megaceryle maxima
GGGAGGGTGGGCGGGCGGGAGGGAGGGAGGGAGGGAGGAAGATTTTGGGATACTGCTGCAGCCAACAGCCCTTTTGCAGTGTACAAGCCCATTAGATAGGATGGCCATCACTCTTCCCAGGAAACAGTCTGATCAAGACAGGTGCCACGTCTAGGAAGTTTAATTTGAAACATTAGGACTAGCCCTGTAAATTAGGTGATCTCCTTACACACATGGAAACAAAAATGTGTGTTGATATTAGGATACCCTCAACTGGTAGAGTTTGTGGCACTCTGCATCTTTCCTGCTTTTTCACAGAATAACAGAATTAATTTTACCCACAAGCACTTTCCCTGTGTGGTACGTTAGTAAATTGCCATTATTTACAAAACCAACTATATTAAATCAAACCAAACCAAACCAAACTGTAAGCTGAGAATTGAAGTAACACAATACACCTATTACACACAAATGATATCAATACTCAAATGAACTTCCGTAACATCACTTCAAACCACACACAAAGAGCTTCAGATGGTCACAGTTAAATCTCAGAAGCATTTAAGCTATATGATAATAGCTGTAAATGTATTTTATAGGTGAGTAAAGCCACTTCATGAAGATCTCAAGCAAGATAAGATGCTACAGGCAGCAGTCAGCCTCAGTGTTACCAGAACCAGCAGCTGGCTTCTCTTCAAGAATTAGAGAGGCTGCATCCATTTGGCCAAACACCTTCACTGTCTTGGCTCACTCATATAGCCGCACACGTGCGATTGCTGCCGGGGCAGGGATCAGGTTATCCCTTCGCTGTTCCCCTCGGGTATAGGGACAGCCTCACGAGCTGTAACCACTCTATCACACAGCCTATGTTAGCACAGAAGAGTCTTCAGTCGCCTTAGTGGAAATGGCCACATCCAAAGCAGCTTCTAACAGGCTGAGGTCTGTATAGAGCTAGGGTTTTTTTCCTCCCTTTCTAGTATTTCTATGCCTGTTATGTTCTTTTTCTTGCTTGGCTTCTTTATGCATGACAGCACTGGGACAAATACCCTTTGTCACGCTGAAGTGATGAGCAATGTATTGAAAACATGCCTCATTGTGAGGATGTCTGGCCTATCCACAAATAGTAAGATGCTCTTTCAGCTGAGAACTTTTTTAAAGGGTTTAATGATAACTCACGAGTTTTTGGGGTTGTTTTTTGTTTGTTTGTTTGTTGTTTGTTTGTGGTTTTTTTAAGAACTATATTTTAAATAATGCTCCTGTTAAATTCCTAAGCGCTGTGAAGAAAGAAGGGGAGTTGTAATAAGATCACGGCTTCTCCTCTATGGCAGCAGGAGATGTCTATATGACAAGCTGTGGGAGCTATTTTTTCACTACCACTTCTCCTTGGCTGACACTATCAGCCTCCACCACCAAGCTTCCTGGGTACCAAACTCCCACTCCCCTATACTACAGGTCACTGCAGTCCCAACTAAGGCATGTGGTTTGCACCATACTCATATCTACCCATGGCCAGCACTCTGTCCGTGCCAGTGGATCCAAGTGTCCCCACCCTGGTGACCCTGCCCATTTTACCTTCCTCCCCATGTTACTGACTTCTCTGGGTCCACCCATCTGTTCGTTTATGCAGGCCAAATTCACTGCATCACTCTGTCACCCCACAAACCCTTTGAGTTTCTTCCATACCACCCAACTGCTGCCATTGATGTCAAAGACTTATGCTTATATAAGACATAAAATAAAGAGCTTGTCATTGCCATGAGTGTGCCAATAGGTTTTAATTGTCCTGAGTGGCCTCACTGGGACCTTCACCCAATACCTTCAGCCTATGGTCCAGGAGGCCCATTTCACCTCAGCCTGGGACCCTCAGTTATGAGTACAGACATGTCTTTTGTTACTAGACCTGTTTCTTGGATGGACCTTGGATCTACAATGTAGATGAGTGTGCATCCGATCTCCTGGATGAACCATGCCCAATACTGTATAGCCTTGTTTCTCATCCTGTCTCTGCTCAGCTCCTGCTATCACTATATTACCAGCACGCACCTCAGGATCCGGTTTCACTCAGAATGGGTTTCACTTATTAATTACAGGGAATCCTTTTTTGTTTTTGCAGCATGCCAACAATGGGAATAAAAGCATCATGAGCAAGGCCAGAAAGTGCCAAATCCTTCATTTTGGACTAGAACAACAAAGTAACATCCTGGACACAAAGAGTTAACGATGTGAAGGACCACACTGGTACCTGCTGATGCAAGTGCAGCAAGGGAGCTGGAGATGCTCACGACTGACGTTTTGTTAAGCAAGGTTTCAGAGATAGCTTCCAGATTAGCTAGCAGGGCTCCTGTGAGAAATCAGCAACCTCCACAATCTTCTCCAAGCCTCCTGCTGATGCAATTTTCTCTTGGAAGGCTCTGCAAGCCTGTGCTTCCTATCCAGCTTGTGCTTTCATTTGAGCACTGCTCTAAAGCGTAGCACAGAGACACTTGACCGAACTTTCAGCCAGCTAGAGTGGGCACCAGCAGTGCTCAGAAGAGGTACAGACTAAATCAGTGCTTGCTGGGATCCACAGTGCCATGCTCAACTCTTCCAATGGCAGGTTAACTCCTGCAGAGCCAACTAGAGCACCCCTCTACAGTATCACGGTCTGTGGTGCTAACGGGCCATATTTTGGTCTGACTACTCAATTTCTTATTCTGTTTGTTATTTTATGGTAGGAATAGCACAGATGGGAAAATTGTGGGTGAAGTTTATCATCAATAAATACGTAAACCAGCCACATGCTCACTTAAGTTGACTCTATAAACACATCCTAAATGATCTGTGCTTGCCTAGTGGCTACGAATGGCCAAATCTTCATCCCTGTATTGTCTGGTGAAGGTGCGAAGCTTGAATCCCTCATGAATTCATCGTTTAAGCATCCACTGGCTAATCACAAAACCTGCCAAGCTAGGGAAAGGCTCCATTTCTAATATAAATGAGCACAATATAACTGCTTAAAACATGCATCAAACAAGAGAAAAAGCAAAAGATATTTTGCCTGTGAAAGACATTGTCACAAGAAACCTACTTTTTATCCATCAGAAAGTATTCATAGACCTTAATGAACAATCCCATTAGTAAAAAAAAAAAAGACACAGTGCATTTTAAAAACTATTGCTAAAATAGTCCCTGATTATGTTCTATCACCACTAATATATTTACCAAGAAAAACCCCAATCCCAGTTACATAATGTCTGGAAAGCAGCATAATACAGCCTCAGAAAATAAAGTGAAAAATCTGAAAAATCAATTTGCTACAGCCTGAGGAGAAGCTAAAAACTTTGGAGAAGCACTGAAAAAGCCAAAAGAGATTTCACGCTCCACCTACACCGAGCCAAGATGAGCAGGGGCGAGCCCTTTCAAGGCAGTATCTACAGACCTCATTCAGCAGCCACAGTATCAAATAAATCACAACTTAAACCAAATATAATCCCAAAGCTGCTGATAGTCCAGTCAGACCCATCCAACTCATAACCACAATTCCTCTGCAGATTTCAAAAATCACTCCGGAATTGAGTTTGTGGAAAAATGTTCTGTCACCCTGCATGGTGGGTGATGCTGAGTATTTCATCACTCTTCTACTGGCAAAGCACATCTCTTCACTTGCATACCATCTTAGATTTATGTGGTTAATGCTAATTACTGTGGAGGGGGGATATATCTTTTTTTTGAAATGTATTTCAGCAGGAAATGATGGGCCATGGTTGAAAGTTGAATGGTGCTAGGAATACACCTGGTGCTTCGCGTCTGATACTGACTCTCCACTTGTCCTAGTTTAAAGAATCCCTTTTACCACTCTTCTTCATGCTAAAGCGTTTGTACAGCATATGATTTTTATTTTATTTTTTTATCTTGCAATTTTATGGTGAAAAAGTTCCATAATTTTCAAAGACAAGCCCTTTAATTTCATTTTGGAATCAGTTTCTCTCTCTTTGTTATGAAAGACCCAGATATATCAATGTTTTTGATATATCCCAGAACTGGACCTTGAACTCAGACTCTAAACCACTTTTGATTTCTGTGTCTGTGGAGTTGGGGCTGAAAGCAGATTCCCACCAGAGCTAGACTTTCCATGAGTTCTGGAGCTGGAGGGGAACAAGATCACTTCCTGGAGATCCTCATTTCTGGTTCTGGACATCACCTAGAGCTGGTGGGAATTTCCTGAATTTTGTGATGACAAAGTCCATTTTCCTGCTATGAGTTATATCTAATTGTTCCTGGACTAAAACCATTCTCTAGTTAAAATAATTATTTTCTTCCCCTTCATTTATTTATGTGCAAAACTCCAAAATCTTCTTAGACTTTATTTCACTGAGTTAAACGAATCAAGGCCTCCTTTTTGTCTTAAGCTCTCTTGGCTTCTCTGTACCTGGACCAGTGCAAATTCATTCTCTGTGAACATAAGCATCCGCAGTGGTTCGGAACACTCCAGATTACATCTCACTGAGGTTTTGTATAACAGTACAAATATTGTCCTGTTCTCACTGAATACACCTCTCAATGTCTCCTACAACTCCATTTCACACTGTTTATTTTCAGCATCTGCTTGTGGTGCAACATAAAACCTTGTGTACAAGTCCAGGTTCCAGCAGGCACCACCTGTTGTGGTGCCCTTGTCCAAAAACAGGGTTCTCCTGCACAGACACAACAAGTAGCATTTTCCTTCAAGCCTCTGAAACAAATTTGGAAGGAAAATTAAAGATTGCATAACATTGCCATTTTCCAGATTGTAGCAGCATGAATCGCCCCACAGCTTCTGATGCCTCCTGTTCTTCCCACTTATGACTTGGTAGATTCACATGTCCAGTTGCAGAAACTAGACTGATCTAAGCTAAAGGAAGGAGATAATGAGGTCCCATAAGTCTGAATCTAACTTTTTTTAAAGCTTTGATTACCCTTTATTTGTAATTATTTCTACACCTTTGTCTTCATCCTGGCACGACCAGCTATAACAACCATTTCCCCTCTAGTGCCTACTCCTGATTCATCAAATAAATAACAAATTGAATGGACAAGGAAAGAAATGAACTAGTTTCTCACACTGGTGGGGGATGGTATTTCTGACCTACAGGAAATTATGCTGCTATGACAGAAATGTTAGGAGAGCAATTAGGGCTGTCATCTGTCATATTCCCAGGAGGAAAGTGACAGATCCTTGTTCCTGGCCTTGTCTCCTACTGATGGTGGTGTGTTGATAAGTATTGTTATTGCTTAGAACCACCCCAACAAAAGATATTTTATCACAGAGACAGTTGCTACCCTCAGCAGGTCTTTTGTATGGTGGAGTAGATGGTTGCCTTCTGGGTAGGTATATACCCCCTTACACGATGGATTTTATTGTTCTTGAGGGCTTTAAGAGTTAGTTTTTTCTGAATTTATATGCATTTTATATGACTGATGAATACCTGAATATTAAGATGGAAGATGCAGCACCCAGCACTGGGAACACACAATAAAAATCCAAGCAATTATAGCTGTAATTTAAACCCATTAACTTTTTAAGAAAAACTTCTCCTTCTTGTATGATTTCTATCAGCCATGCAGGTGTCTAAGATGAAATTGTGTGTTTGAATATGAGGCCATTTAACATGGGAAACAGTAGAACAATTTGCATCAGTAAGTATGAGTAGGTACAAATTTGTTCTCCCCTTCCTTCACACATCCAGAGTGCAAAGGTATTGCATGGCTCTTCTCCAGCTTCTCACCACCACCCCCCAGTCCACATACAATTTATTGGACCATAATAACACAGAGTGGTTTGGGTTGGAAGGGACCTTCAAGATCATCTAGTTCCAACCCCTCTACCATGGGCAGGGACGTTTCCCACTAAAACAGGTTGCTCAAAACCTCATCCAACCTGGTCTTGAACACATCTAGTGATGGAGTATCCACAACTTCCCTGGGCAATCTGTTCCAGTGTCTCACCAGCCTCACAGTGAAGAATTTCTTCCTTACATCTCATCTAACTTTACCCTCTTTCAGTTTGAAACTGTTACCCTGTGTCCTATCCCTATGAATGAAAATATGTCCCTCCCTATCTTTCCCATAGGCATTCTGTAAGTACTGGGAGGCTGCTATATGGTCTCCTCCCCAGAGGCTTCTCTTCTGCAGGCTGAACAACCCCAAATCTCTCAGCCTGGCCTCATAGCAGAGAGATTCCAGCCCTCAAATCATTGCTGTGGCCTCCTCTGGCTCTGCTCCAAACAGGTCCATGTCTCTCCTGTACTGAGGGCTCCAGAGATGGACCCAGCACTCTGGGGGGCGATCGCACGAGAGCTTAGCAGGGAGGCAGAATTCCCTTGCTTGACCCACTGGCTACAATCATTAACTTGATCTGGATCAAAGCCCTCTGTATGCCACAGCCCCATGCAAGAGCCCTAGCACATTAAAAGGCTCCAAATAAATTGAGCGAAGACCATACCTCTTCTGGTGCAGCAGACATGCCCACTATTTCTTGTATATCTAATTAAAATCTAAATTTTAAATGACAAATGGACCTGAAATGAAACTCTAAGTCCCAATACTTTGAGAGCTGAGTGACTCACCCCATGGATGCAACCAAGGTGAGTCCAAGCTCCTCCTCTGATAGGGCAATGTGCCTCTCTGGGTTTCCACTAAATCACTTCAAGTCTTAAAATTAGCAATCTCTTATTGAAATTTGGTGAGGGATTAAAAGGTTTAAAAAAACCCCATGCCTGGCTGAAGAACAAATACGAAACAAAGATGAAATAAAATCATCAAGAACATTGAAGCAGGTTAGCTTCCAATTATTCCAACCATTTTTAATTGATTTAACAGTGAATTGCATTTTACCTCAATACATATATAAAGAAAACTGTATCTATCCAGAGCTAGAAAGGGATGAAGTTTAGACAGGATTAGAATTTTGGCATAAATCCCATTAAAAAAAAAAACAAAACAACTTACATTATCTAAAACAAAGCACTGGGATTTTGCTTATTGTTTGCTGTCATATCACGTTGCTTAAAAATCCACTGGTTTAGTAATAATATCTACAGAACAAGCAAAATAAAGCTTTTTATATGATTCAATAGTAACAGAAAAATTACCTGGCCTTTCTTCCTTACAATCACTATTTAGCTCAAATGCCAGCAAACTGCAGCAGAATTTTAACTAGGCTAGCTTGTAATTTATGGGTGTCACTTCTCATAACTCACATGCAGCTTTACAAAATGACTTTGACAAGGATTACTTTGTACTTTTTCACTATATTATGGCCCATGTCATCTTCTATAACCACAACCTACAATCCCTGCATCAATGATTGAGAATGGGATACTGCCATATTTTAAAAAGAAATAAAATAAAATCTACCTACAAAATTCAGCTTTCCTGCAGTGATCAGAGCAATGTCAAGCCCAGAAATCTGATCTATAGAGAGAAGGTCTACAGCTGAATTATACAGATGGCTTTTGAATAAGATGCTTTTTGAATATAGCAGTCTAAGTAGTCTGTGAAGATCATCTGGAAATCAAGAGTTACACTTCTTTTTAAGTATTCTTACACTGGTATCACAATATGGATCTTTGATGCTTAGCAGTAATAGAACCACTAGGTGTTCCTGGGATGTTGGTGTCTCTATGGGAATGTAATTTCTCCTTCATTAATTTTTAAAAGATGTGAAATACATTCATGATGTAGCAAAGTTTTAGATAAAAGTTACTGTCATGGAATCACAGAATCATTCTGGTTGGAAGAGACCTTTAAGATCGTTGAGTCCAACTCTTAACCCAGCACTGCAAGGTCACCACTAAACCATGTCCCTCAGCACCACATCTACATGGCTTTGAAACCCCTCCAGGTATGGGGACTCCACCACTGCCCTGGGCAGCCTGGGCCAGGCCTTGACAACCCTTTTGGGGAAGAAATTGTTCCTCATGTCCAAACTAAACCTCTCCTGGTGCAACTTGAGGCCATTTCCTCTTGTCCTGGTACTTGTTTCTTTGGAGAAGGGCTGACCCCCACCTCTTTCCAGAGTAGAAAAATTATACATGCACATTTCTAGGAAGGATTCCCATTAGCCTTATTCAGGCAAAATAAAGGCATCCCTTGGTCAATATTTATTACAAGTTTTGACTCAAAGACATTTAAAATAAAATACCTTTTTTTTTTTTCATTTGAGAAAAATCCATGAAACAACATCATGCTGCTTTGTGTTTATGACCATTTATTTGTTAATGGCTTTTATTGACCATTCTGAAGACAATGTCTTCAGACAGGGGGATGGGGTTATTTTGAGTCCCTGGGCCATACTATAAAATGAGTATCACAAGCTGAGCCCTATTTCACTTATCCCACATCAGAAACACATAGATGGTGATGAAGAAAACCTGTTCATAAGAATTCTTAGGTCCCACAGAACAAGACTAAAGGTAAGTGTAAGAAAACAAGTTTTCACTTCACCTTTCTGTACTAAAATCTAAATGAGAATATTTCCTGAAAAATATTTCTGAAAAAAATTCAAATTAAGTAAACAGTGGGAATTTTAACAAACGTTTTTTTTATCTCTGTGCCTTTGCCGTCTTATTAAAAGACTGAATCTGAGTCTCCAGAGTCATTTTATGCCACGTATTAAAGTCACGTGTTCACTAAATGCATAACAAGGCTAAATATTAGCTGCATTTTGCTAAAGATGCACGATACTGGATGGTTTCCGATATTATATATATATAGTAGGTGTAAATAAAGATGATAATATAATTTGCTGATAATTAGCAGTTACTCAGATTCACAGCTAAACAAAACCTACACAAACACAATTTCCTTTGATCCTTTACCATAATGTTTGTGAACGAGACATGAGACAAGTTCTAATGTTTCCGTGGTTTTTTTGCTTTTCCATCATTGCACAGTGTGGGGGAAAAAAAAAAAAAGGCAGATTTTGTATAAAAATGCAAAACACACAGGACATGAGGGATCCAAAGCAGCAACCAATCAGATTTATTAGCATTTCTGGGCCATAATACTTTAAGTGACCCATATTTATCACACAATGCTTGTCAGTCAGCTGGTAGAGCACTAGGCAAAGATGATGAATTTCACCATATTCCACAACATGTGATGCAGCAGGTTACATTGAAAACAGCCAAAGCTGTTGTCAGGCCCCCAGGAGCATGTTTCCCATCACTGAGATGACAACAATGCTTATAAATCATTCTCTGCTGGTGGGAAAACCCTTTCCAGTGGCCCTACTGCATCAGGAGCATGCCCCATGCCTCTCACATAAATCACTTCATAATATTTATAAGATGTAGTACAGTGTTTTCACAAGACCAGCGAGAGAAAACCGTAATAATAGAATGGTTTGGGATGGAAGGGACCTTCAAGATCATCTAGTTCCAACCCCTCTACCATGGGCAGGGACATTTCCAGACCAGGTTGCTCAAAGCCCCATCCAACCTGATCTTGAATGGATCCAGGGAAGAAGCATCCACAACTTTCCTGGGCAACCTGTGCCAGTCTCACCACCTTCACAGTGAAGAACTTCTTTCTTACATTTCATCTAACTCCACCCTCTTCCCTTTTGAATCCATTACCTCTTGTCCTATCACTACAAGCCCTTGTAAAAAGTCCTCCCTCGGCTTTCTTGTAGGTCGCCTACAGATACCGTAAGGCCGCAATAAGGTCTCTGCAGAGCTGCCATTTTTCTCCAGGCTGAACAACCCCAACTTTCTCAGCTTGGCCTCAGAGCAGAGGGGTTCCAGTCCTTGAATCATTGCTGGGGACTCTTCTGGCTCTGCACCAACAGGTCCATGTCTCTCCTGCGCTAAGGACTCTGGAGCTGGACCCAGCACTACAGGGGGTGTCTTACCAGAGCACAGGGGTAGAATCCTCTCCCTCAACCTACTGCCCATGCAGCCCAGGATGCCATTCGCTTCTGTGCTGCCCTTGTCCATTGTTGGCTCATGCTGAGCTTAAGATTAGCAAACACTATTGACTATAGGAATGAATTTTGATATTTTTTTTTTCAGATAAAATGTGGATTAGGTTTAGCATGTATGAAATGAAAGGCTAAAGCAGAACTTGAGTGACATAACACTGATACTATGATGTTAATACCTGCTTCCTTACCAAAGCTATAAATTATTTAAACCAATGATTCCTGTAATTTATTCTGAACTATTGTAATAAAGTAGTGTCTCACTAGCAAGTAATATATTTCCCTAAGTGAAACAACCCAGAGGTATGAAATCACCATTTTTTTCACTGAAGTGCACTAGTACCCCAGCACATGCAGTATGTCACTATTTTAATCATCCAGTGTGTTACAAGAGCATCTTTAAGACATATTAAATGTTAATTATCACATTCAAGGGCAATTCAACTAAAACTTGGGCAAATCGGAAGAGTTCTACAAACTAGAGCCTTGTAGCCCTACTCTGCATGAGGTACACATCTACCAGCCCTGATCAGATAATACAAAGCTCAACAAACCTAAAAGACTAATAAACTTGCACAGGAAAAGAGGAAACCCATTATTTGTATATGGATTCCCTCAAAATACAGTGTTTTGGAGTTGAACTGAGCAGGTGTCACATTTTAGTAAGCTATGAATAGTATAAACTGTTTCATATGTACCAAGATGTACTGTTGTTGTATCTCTGCTCATGTATGTTATTGTTGCTTTTCTAAGTCTTTTAAATGATCTTAAAAATTGGTAACACTAATAAGCTCTTATGAAAGCATATTAAAAATAAACAGAAAGCAAACCACACACTTTTGCAAAGATTACTTGTAGAAAAGTAATGGAATTTGGCACACATGACAGTCTTTGACCCATTTTCTTCACGAAGGACTCAACAGCAGCACTTTAGCATATTATTTAATAAGTCACTAGAGATAAACAGAAACAGGGAATAGAAAAAAACCCCTCAAACTCTCTCAATTACTTACCTCACTTTGGGACATATTGATATTTTAACCTTGTTAAAGAATCAAAGTGTTTGGAGAAAATAAAGTTCTATTATTAGTAAGTCAATTAATTTTCAAAACATATTAATAAGCAGAATTCCATCCAGTCAAATAGCATAAGTAAAACCTGAGATCAAAGTATAGCTAATGAAAACAGATGCTCCTCTGAGTAACTTATATAGAAAGAAACCATCAGATGAATAACCTAATATTTCTATTTTTCCCTTGTTTAAGCTATTTAAATCAAGGAAGCCTAGTATAATTTTTTATTTGAAAAAAATCACAGGTATTTGTTATGTGTCTGAGTCTTTACAATTTATTCTGACAAATTGTCTCCAGAGACCTATTGCTTATCAAGACAAGACCCCCTAATGCAGAGAAGCAACCAAACTCTTTCACCTCTCTTGTTCTTGCTACAATATGAAAAAGTTGTGCACAAAATAGCTTTTAAGTTCTCATACAAAAACTAGAAAAGCAATGCAAAAGCTGCTTCTCCAGCTCTGTATTACCAAAAGATGACTGGGACAAACAGTAACCTATGGACAAGACACATAAAGCTTTTACAACTCAAAACTCTATCAGTGGCCATCTCTGTAGGCTACTCCAGACCTGGGATGGCAACATGATGCTTCATGATGTTCAAAAGCAATGCAAGCTCTTTTCCAACGATTTTGTGTATGTTGTTCTAGGAATAAGTGTAGGAACCTACTTCTACCTTCTTTTTTTTTCCTTTCAGAATTGGACAAAGCTGACATGAAGGCTTGCAACCTACCAGTGGATGGAGAAGAGAAGCAAAACAAGGAGGTGGAAGCTGATAACTGGATAAGCAGCATTTCCTTGGGCAAGGAAGGACATGGAGAAAACCGAGGTCCTTCATCCTATGCTGAGCCTATATACACCATGTCTATGTTCTCAGTGAAGCCCACTTGCACTCTCAGGTTATTTGAGAAGCTAAGAAATTCACGCCCAAGAGCTGCCTCTTGTTAGTCCCTACAGCTCCTTTAAGAGACACTTAGGACTAGAAAAGGAGAGGGGACTGAAAAAGATGGCATGACCTGCAAGTGATGAGTTATTGCCTGATTGTAGATGAGTAAACTAATGAATGTGTGCCATAATTAAACCATGCCTCTTGGACTGTATCCTTCCCCAGCAGGTCCTGACTCACTGCAGATGGTGCCAAATAAAAGCCATAAATCACCACAGATTATGTCAGGAGGGAACATTTGCAAAGAGTTGGGGCAGTAATTAGCAAAAGTCTGCAATGCTACTGGCAAATGAATTCCAGATAGGCCTTATCAAAGCCAACTATCAAATGTGCCACCTTCATTTTGAACTGTTTGCACATCATTAGCATGCTTCCTATCAACCGGGCTGCTCATTCTGTGGTGGGAATATTGGATGAGACCATGCTCCTACTCCTGTGTGGACACAAGAAACCATTTATTCTCATAATCTCATAACATGGTCATAATAGAGATAAAACACATGCCAATGCCCATGATGAAATCCAGCGTAATGGATTTGATCATGTGTAACATTATCCACTAAACATGCCTACTGAGATAACTAAATACCACCTCTTGGTACAGTTTTAATGCCTCACATTATTAGGCTACATCTGCTGTTCACAGAAAACAACCTCTGAGGGAAGTAATGTTTTGGGTTTTTTTTAATCCCAGCTAAATCTGAAATGTTGAAGTTTGCCCACGTGGATAAGCAGTGTTGTGCAGAGCTAGTCTGGCTGACTTTGAACATCTGAAATGAGTTTGGGGACTGGCTCTGTTGGCACAGGGCTCTTAAGGACACAAATCCAGCCGGCTGGATTCCCAGATGGTTACTGGCACATATGTCGACTAATTCCCTGAACATGACAGCTTGCCTTTTTTTTTTTTTTTCCTGCACAAGCAACTTTTTTCAAGTAAGTATGACTGCTTTCCCCTTGTGTTTTTAGAAATGACCAGAAACTTAACAATATATACTCAAATATTATCTTTGTTTAGAAAAGCAAAAGTGATAAACTAACATTGGAAAGTATAGCAATAATGTGCAAATCATTCGGAAACCCCACAGCCATTTGATTAAGCAAATATTGTGTTCAGTTTTTGTCCCCTCACTCCAAGAAGGACATTGAGGGGCTGAAGTGTGCCTAGAGAAGGGCAACAAAGCTGGAGAAGGGTCTAGTGGACAAGTTTTGTGAGGAGCAGCTGAGGGACACCTGGAGTTGTTGAGCTTGGAGAAAAGGAGGCTTAGGGGAGATCTCCTCGCTCTCAACAACTCCCTGAAAGGAGGTTGGAAAGAGTTGGTGTTAACCTCTGCTGAGAAGGGACAAGCTATAGGACAAGAAGAAATGGCCTCAGGATGTGCCAAGGGAAGTTTAAGTTGGATATAAGGAACAATTTCTTCCCCAAAAGGGTCATGAAGGTCTGGCCCAGGCTGCCCAGGGCAGTGGTGGAGTCCCCATCCCTGGAGGGGTTTCAAAGCCGTGTAGATGTGATGCTGAGGGACATGGTTTAGTGGTGACCTGGCAGTGTTGGGTTAATGGCTGGACTTCATGTTATTAAATCTGTTTTCCAATGAAAATGATATGATTCCATATGTTTCTATGACTGCCAACAAAACTATCCCTGAACTCCTGGGGAAACTAAGGACTTCTGCAACTGTTGGGGAGTATCAGCAACTATATTAGTGAAAATTGCTGGGCTTAGAGGGCTGAAATGAAGTCCCTTTTCCTACAGTTGACTCCTCTCTCTTTAACCCTTGTGTGCTGATAATGTCCTGAGCCTGGATGGAAAATGAAGACACAAAAACTGTGCAGCAGTCAAATCCTGCTGAGCGCCAGGAGGAACACAGTGTCGCAGTGTCAGTATCTCATTACTAAATCAAAGCTCCTGACAATTAAAATACTTCCCTTCTGCTCTCTCAATATCCTTAATCTGGAATCTGCCCACGGGAAAAACATCTACAGCCATAAGAGGATTTAAAAAAAAAAAAGGGAAAATAAGGCTATAAGGTTAACTGTAATACTTTATTACAAGCCTTTCATGGACAGTGTGAATATGATAAAACATTTAGAAAATGAGCTTGCGTTCCTCTGAGATGCCTGCTTAGGGACACAATATCCTTATCTATCTCAGATGCTGCTCAAGGACACATGCTGGGGGTTAGTGCAAAATCTAAATATTACCTAAATTTTTTATAGCATCAGGGCAATAAAACAAACAGAACAGAAGGCTCAGACTTCCTCAGTGTTCAAAAGATTTTCAGCTCTCCTACATAGAGGGATGTCTCCAGAACTGCCAAATTATTTAAGTCTTTCTCCAAGTCTCTAGGAAACTGCTAGGAAAGGATACATGACGTAAGGTGAAGAAATATACTGTGGTGCATATAGATTAACTCCCTTGCTCTTGTGGGCCCCACCCCAAAATCCATGCAGATTAGATAAATTCCCATTTCCATTACAATAAAAGTCTGGGCTCAATGTCTTTTTGAAGCAAATAGCTGGAAAAATCCCTGTTAAATACCAGACCGATGGGTTACAATTACTTCTGTTGGCATTCTTTTCCTCAGGCATATTTTTAAAGCAGAAGCCACAAGCTGTCATTTAAGAAGTTCAGGCTGGACATGACAGCAAACATAAAAAGTTACAGCAGTGCAATAGGTTGACTGTTGACTGACTCTCCGTCCTTGGAGATTTTCACAATTAGGCTGGAGAAGGCAATGATGAATTTGCTCCAGCTTCTGTGACAGCCCCGCTTCAAGCGGGAGGTCAGAGAATAGACCTTCAGAGCTCCCTTTCAGCCAACATTCATCTGAGTTTTGTGTATCTCTTCCCCCTCCCCAGTAAATTCAACTAATTTTTAAGAACCGTGTAATACAAGGGTCACTTTCCAAACTAAAACACACTTTCACTCTGGCACTAAGAACTGTTAAAAAACATGGTACAAACTCCAGGTCACCTGAATAACAAGAACCAAATGCCCTTTTATGCCACCTCTCAGTTTCCCGTAAGGCAGAGAGAGAAAGCTTGAAGAGACCACCAAGAGAATTTTAGATGAGGATTTCAGATGTGAGACAGGAGAGAAAAATCATAACTACAGTATTCTTTACTTTAAAAGCACTGCATTAACTTATGGTAATGTAAGATGCTAGAAATACCTGGCCTCAGAGCAGAATAGTACTGAGCTTAAAATTCATTCCATATCCTTTTGCTGCTCCAGCCATTTCAAAATGTCTAAGGTCAAGATATTAAAATCATGGAGAAGCCTTCGCTGGCAAATGTAGTGGGTAACACATATTGCCTCCCAGTTATTTGATGGAAGAAAGATTTACTCTACAGCTTTTGGGTAATTTCTGCAAAGTCTTTCCAGGCTCTTTGTGGTGGACTGACTCATACACTCCTTTTAACTTCCAAATATTTCACTTTTACTTTGCTTAATTCCTGTCTCTTCAGCGCAGAGATGAGAAGATGTTACTGACCACTTCTGCAGTCAAGTGTGTGGAGGAGCTGGCTCTAGACTGGAGCTCACACCAGCTTGGCATGAAGTAGCTGGATGTGTTCAGCCTACAAAAGCAATTCCTTGACAAAGAACTCTGCACACATTTCCTTCTTGACTTAACTTCTTTTCGTGTGTTTTTCCTTGGGTTAAATGTGGCCCCACCTACTCAACTGTGGAGGACTAAAAATTATTTTGAAGGTTACAATCCAGGACTAGAAGATAATCTACATATTTTATGTCACCATCTGTACCATGGCATGCTGCAGAAGTCACTCAGGTATTTCAGAAGATATAGAAGAATTAATAATACTGTGAGGGTATCCTCACAATAACATCTTTTGTAGATTTTTAGCTAGAATATCATCAGGCTCCTGCCATTGTTACTGATTCTTCACTCAGAGTTGACTTGGGCTGGTCACCTTATCGCTGAAGTTACCGGAGAGAGCAGATGGCTTAATTTGGAAGAAATTTGTAACAACGTTGTGATATTAGCACAGGAAACATTTAAAAAAACCCACTAAACACTAGGATAATATAGAGTGGATTTGGACCCAAGACAGCAAAGTTAAGGCAATAAAAATCCATCACTCCTCTCTCCTCACTTAATGCCCAGTTTACTTCCTTTTCACTAGTTTGTGGTCTCTGTTCTAAAGAAAAAAGTACAAAATTCACATTATTGCACAGTTTTAAGACAACTTACTTATAAAGTTCCTAAACATATCTAAAAGCACACTATGGAACAGGAAAATAAAATTAGCATCTAGGACAAATGATTATTAACCTGCTGTAACAGTCATTATCATCTTTAGAAAATCATGGCAAAAGCTATTCTAAAATGTTCTAGCTTCTTCTCAATTCTATAATTGAAAACATTTTTACATTTAATTATAACATGATTGAGGAAATAATGGAATTTAGCAAGTGCCTTAAAGATGTACGTTTTATAGCTTTAGACTTCTAGAATCAAGAACTTGATTTTATGAAGCCCAGAGGCTGGGGGAAAAAAATTAAATTGAATTTGATAGTAATATAAAAATTATATGAATTTAAATCTCTGCCTGCCCCTTTAGCAGTCAGAGTGAAATTGTTTCATTAGGGAAGTTCTGCCATATAAACCTACAACACGTTTCAGCCTGAAGATTAAACTGAGATGAAGGCTGGCCACAGCCTTCATACTTATAAAGGAGCTTCTTCCCTTTTTATTGTATATGAACACAACTAAACCTCTGAAAATGGCTGTGCTCAATCCAACACATGCAGGTCAACGTTTCTCCTCTCATACTGTTAGACTCTGGATGATTCATGTTGTGTTGATGATGTAACCCCTGAAAGCATCATTTACATCTGCAAAGTGGCCACGATCGCTGCACTTCAAACAGCAAACACCTGCAGAGACCTCAGTAACAAATATATTTTTTCTATTTCCTATTTTAGCCAACATATATGTATTGTCAGCAAATTTTCTAAATGGTCTAGGGGTCAAGACCTGTGCATTTCCCAACTATGGCAGGAACAACTCATCTGTTGGCACCAAAATCAATACTCCAAGGCCACGAGCAAGTGGCTGATGAGATGCAGAAGAAAATACAAAGAAGGCTGGATACAACAGCCCAGAATTACAAGAGATGGCTGTAGCACATTACTAGGACTCTACTCCTGGGAAACAACTTATATGTATGTTAGAAAAAATGAGCTTTGAGGAGGACTGTAGCCTGGACAGCTTTGTGGGTCTTTACAGAGAACTTCTCCCAGGCTGGAGGGCATGAGGAAGAACAACAAAGATACTTTTTAGATGAGCATAATAGATGGGCATTAGATGCCAAAATCATTAGTGACCATGGGAAAAGTTTGGATCAGGATAAGTTATCCAAGCAAAGATGAAGAGTTGGTGTTTGAGGCAAGAAATCTTAGGAATCAGGACCCAAATTAAAGGTCAAAGCAATCATTTAGGATAACAGCAATTGCAGGAACAGTCTTAATAGTAACAAAAGACCATAAATCCTCTGTAGGAATTTGCTCTATGAAAGCTTTCTGGAGACTTTCTATACAGAGAACTTGACAGATCTGACATAACTTGGAGGCAGGATTTCAGAGGAAAAACCCTGAAGATGACATGTGTCTTGGAGACATGAAGGACAGACAGGATAGCACTGCTGTGTAGGAAGGAAGAAACCAGTGGGAAGTCTTCGTAACTTATTGGAAGTACAGTGGCAGACAGTTGTCTCTAGAAGGTATCAAAGAAATGGCAGAGATTCCTGTTTGGAAGGAGACAAGTCCAGAAAGGAGCTGTTAGACATCAGGACTGAGATAATGAGCTGAAGGTTCCAGTGAAGAGAGAGGGGAAAAAAAGGCAAAAAGGAGGTAACAACCATTGTGAATCCCTGCCCAGAGACTGAAGAGCAGACAAGGCCTCTCCATCACATATAGTAAGAAGCAAGTTGGAGATGCCAAGAAAAGGCTGTAGCTGGCAGCTCTGAATTTCAATACCAATTTTAAAAGAAGAAAAATGGATTGCTGGTCTTGTTTATTTTATGGATGCTTAAGAGTGACTTTACTAAAACTCTAACAGTTCAGTTGATAGACCAAAAGCTGAAGAAAGGAAAAAGAAAAAAAATAATCCCTGCATTTTGGGTCATGCATGGACATGCATTTGGTCATGGCCTTGAGTGATCTGCTCTAATTAAACTTGTTTTGAGCATGGAGTTGTACCAGATGCCCTCTGCAAGTACCCTCCTCTCAGCTTAAATCATGAGTCGATGATGCTGTAATACTGGAAGACAAGAAATCCCAACAGCTTTCAAAACAATAAATAGCATCAGTGGTAAGAAGAGAGGAGAATGGGGCAGCAGCTCATATCTCTGCAAGTGAGGAGATCAAAATGTGCTCATCTGGTGAGGAATAAGATCTAAGAGAGAGCAAGAAATGAAGATAAAGAATAAAGGAAGATACAGATTATAGACAAGATATATGTTAATGGGGGTGATGAAAATGACTCTAAGAAGAGTTGAGACTTTTTTTCAGCAGCGAAGGAGAACAGAGTTGTGGTGTGACATGGGACAGAAAGTCAGAAGAACTGCATCTTGTCCATTTTCTCTTTAAAATGATAAAAGCAGAAAGCTATTGAGCAAAGAAAGGAGACAAGTATGACAAATGATGGTCAGAGAATCAAAAGACACCCCGGGGGCTGTTATATAGTTAGAGAGGTGGCAGAACAAGGAAGACAATAATCACAATTAAGGATCAGCCTGCTGAAGGTTTTCTGCTGGCATTATTTGGCAGCACAAGAGCAAAAGGATATAAGGAGATAAGGACCAGTGCTTACAGAAGAACAAAAGAGAGAAGAGGTTTGGAGCCTTAAACCTACAGAGAATCAACTGCTGTAGTGCTAGGGACAGGAACTTGGGGGCCAAAGGAAGGGAGAGGTCCTGGTGATAACAAGAGGACCTCTCAAACAGCCAATGCCTACCAGCAGTGCCAGTGTTATGGTGAGGCTGTAATAGCACAGGTAATTTGGCAGTGGAAAAGGCAGCATGGTCCAGAGTCTTAGAAACAAGGGGTTGATCCCAGTGCTGAGGCTGGGCTCCTCTTTCACCTTCATTCATCAGCAGCCTGGTACATTGAAGAAAGCTGACTAAGTCTCCTGTATCCATCAAAGGTGTCTCTCTGGGAAAAAACAACATCGTCTGCCAGCACACTGCAGAGTGTCCCAATATCAAACATTCCTTTAAGCCCTGTTCGCAGAATCCCAGCTATGACAGTCAGGGGGGAGGTTGCCAGCACAGCTCCTGTTCCAGCCCCAGGGTTAGACTGGTTCACATGCTGTCCCACAATTTGGCACAGTTGTAGTTCATTCCCCAGTTAAAGTTGAGAAAAATGGAAAGCTCAAGCTTCAGCTGAAATTTCTGACAGTCAGTGATAATATGGTTCAGTCTAACAAAATATTAGTAGGTCATTAAGAGGCCACACCTGAAGCATTGTGTGCAGTTCTGGGCTCCCCAGATCAAGAGAGAGAAGGATCTACCAGAGAGAGTCCAGTGGAGGCTACAAAGATGCTAAGGGGGCTGGAGCATCTCTGTGCTGAGGACAGGCTGAGAGGCCTGGAACTGTTCAGTCTGGAGAAGAGAAGCCTGAGAAGGGATCTGATCAATGTTCACCAGTATCTAAAGTGTGAGGGGCAAGAGGATGGGGACAGACTTTTTTCAGTAGTGCCCAGAGACAGGACAAGGGGCAATGGGCACAAACTGGAATCCAGGCAGTTCCACCTGAACGGGACGCAAAACTTCTTTGCTGTGAGGGTGGCAGAGCCTGGCCCAGGCTGCCCAGAGAGGCTGTGGAGTCTCCTTCTCTGGAGAGATTCCAAACCTGCCTGGACAATGTCATCCTGGGCAGCCTGCTCTGGGCGACCCTGCTAGAGCAGGGGGGTTGGGTGAGATGATCTCTAGAGGTCCCTTCCACCCCCCACCGTGCTGCGACTCTGTGATTAAGCACCTTAAGGTGCTGAATCTTTTGTGTTAAGTAAACAGATGCTTTAGGTGAACAGCCATATCCACGTTACAAATAAACAACACACTATCCTAACAGGAACATGATTTCAATAAAGCAACTTTCAGATATTTGTTCTGGCAGCTACACGTAAAGGTAACATGAGCTTTGCACACTAAGTCCTGATGCTGTAACAGGAGTGCTGCCGTGTCCTGCAAAAGCTATGCTCAGATTGCATCTTTGCCTAAAATAAGCCCTGACTTTGTTTAGTGATAGCACAATCCATTTATTTTTAAATATTAAAACTCTCCTGGTGCTATTTCCAGCTGGCCTAATTGCTCTCCAAGATCCCCATGGTGAGCCTGGCTCCAGCTCCCCTTTCAGAGCTCCAGTGACACCCCACAGGGATGGGACAGGCTGGAACAACACGTATCTGCTTTAACTCGCTGAGTACTTAAAAGCTTAACTGTATCATTTGCATCAACAGCCAATGCAACTTCCCTCATGTTCAGAGGCTGTCATTGAAAATGAAGCCATCAGAACCTGATTTGCCAACAGCAGTGTAAACAGCCCCTCTGCCAAGACTTGAAATGAGGAGAAGATCTGTCCTAAGACTTAAAATTGATTTTCATAGAATCATAGAATAGTTTGGATTGAAGTGACCTTAAAGATCATCATATCTTTGGTTTGGGTGTTTGTGGGGTTTTATTTTAGGTTTTTGTGGTTTTTTTTGGTGTGTGTGTGGTTTTTTTGTTTGTTTGGTCTTGCTGTTTTCTTTCTTTCTTTTTTTTTCCCCCCCCCCTCTTGCACAGTACATGTATTGTCTGCAAAAAAACCCCCCAAAACAAACATAAAAAGAGGCAAAGAGGAAGAGTTTAGAGACTTTACCAGCACTAGAAGAAGCCTTCAGCCCTTCCAGACTATTTCACATCCTCTCAATGAGAAAAGAAAGCTACAATCTCAGGTTTATACTTTTTTACATAAGCAAGAACTACCAGATTGGACCCCTGCAATAATTTCTACCGCCAGCCGCTTTCACTCATCATGCTGCATAAAAGAAGACACCTTCCCTAAATTGTGCTATTCAAAAAAAAACTTTATAAGAACAACATAAAGTGTTACATGAGTAGTGATCTAGCAACCTTCTTATCTAATAAAAAGCAACAATGTAATACCTCCATGGCATTTCCCATGCATTACTGCCTTCAGCAATAGAGTTTCTATCAAACTCTGAGATAACACTAAGGCAAAAACACATCAGAAAAATTCTGAGACATATTTGCTGCCATAAGTGTAATTTGTAACTATAAACCCCCTTGTAATTCTGCTTTCCTCTATCTGGCACAATCTCGTTGCTCAACTTTATATATATAATTTTAAACTCAGCAGGAGGAATATTGTGCTTGCTCTGTAGGACTGTATCCACAAAGGAAAGCAAAGATAACAGTTTTAGTTCCCATGCTATGATTCAGTTGTAAAAAAGGCAGAACTATTAATAAGCAGTGCTCTTATAAACTAATGATTATTATCTTTAAGACTCAAGACAACCTGATTATTTATTAACTACAGTTGAGTCATGAAGTTGGCTTTGAGCATAACTTCCCAGCAGAAATCAGAGCAACTTTATGTACTTTTTGTTAGAAGGAAAGGAGTAAAATTTTGAGTTTACTGCTAATTGTTTCCTAATGGCTGTTTTTCCCAAAAGAAAAATAATAAGTTTGATAAATAAAAAGCCAGATATTTGTTTTTTTTTTCCTCTTAGATGATTTAAAAAAGGCATGTTTTGTGCACAAGCCTTCTGATAATATGATTGTCTACATTCCTTCAGAAACTGATGTCTTTTCATGATTATGTATTTTGTGTAAACGGGCTTGTGAAATGCAAAGTGGCCACTCAAAATGCATCGTGAGGCAGGCAATTGATAAGGCACTAGAGACTACAGTTCTGCTATTCACTGATCTTAAGTACATAATCATTTGTTTTTCCTTCTTAACACAGTGTTTACTGCTGCTTGATTGAAATGCGTTTTGTTCAGCATTATTGTAAAATAAAGCTGCATCTCATTTCCAAGTCAATTGCCCTGAAACTCAAGAAATTTGGAAGCAAGATATTTAACAATGAGGAAAATCAAGCAGCTGAAACCCCAATTCATCATCTCACCGCTTAACTCCAGCTCTGCTCAAAGCTTTTTAAATGATCATCTAAACACAGACATTGAAAGAGCCTTTGTGGGTATGATTTTTTGCAATTGGTCTCCTTGCTGTATTTACTTTGGTCCTAAAGAAACCCTTTGCCTATTCAAGAGTAGATCTTGCGTAACTTGACACACAGAGCAAATCTGAAAAGCTGTGTGACTTTTTGGGAAGGTTCATCAACACCTGCTTGACTAAAATGTTACCAGTTTTCTATACCATTAGTACACAAATCAGTAAAAATCATCCAATTACTGACTGAACAGCTGTTTGTCAAAATGCAGAATGATGCTGCTGTCTAGTTCCAAATATCTTTATATAAAAAGTGTCATTCCCATTAAATTAGGACTGAGTTCTAGGGATCTTACACCAAGTCATTTAAGATACTAGAAACTGTAAACCTAATAAAGAAAAAAATATAATTTGTCTTCACATTAAATAGCTTGTTACCATGTCTGTAGTCTCAGACAACAAACTCTTGAGCTCTCTGCAGGTCAGGAAGTCAACTGCACAGCTGAGAAGTTGGATGCATCTTGCAAGAAGAGCAGATGGGCCGTCCAAAAAAATAAAATAGTAAACCACCCAACATTTTCCTCATTCTGCACACTTAAAACTGTGGAACTAATTGTCACAGAAGGTTGTGGATTTTAAAACCACTTGCACATGTTTGAAAAGTAAATTGACAACCCACCAGGGTTTATAAATTATTAAAGCCACCAGCTCTGGTTCAAGACATTCATCAGCAATTGATTCTGGCTGCTGTTAAAAACAGATCACCAGGCTAAATGGACCTTTGGTTTCACCTCATGTGATCCATTCTGTATTCTTAGTTAAGACAAAAAGAGTCAATAATATCAACTCATTCCTAATGGAAAAGCATAAGGTAACCTTCCTCTAAGTAGTCACAATGCAGCAATCCCAGGCAGGATGCTGTCAGAGCCAACACATCTCACTCTGTCACTCTGAGTCCTTCCCCCCCTCATTTCTTGATATTATTTAGTGGCTGAAGTCGACACAGCTCCAAAAATACCCCAACATTTATTTTTGCCAGCTGATGAAGGCGTAGCTATGTTTTTGTGAGTTGGAGCACGCCTAACAACAACTGGGGCAAACTTGCCAGCTCATTTCAAAAGGCTTTGGATGAGTTCCTTAATTGGGAGCCCCTTCCCTGCCAGGGAACTTCCCAAAGCATCAGGAGCTTTTGGCAACCAGCTGCAGATGCTCACCGCAAGCTCCTGCACAGGCCAACATAATATTGGCTTGGAAGAAATGAAGAGTGAAGAATGTGTACTTGGAGAAAGCAAAGCAACTACATCTGTAATCAACAGACACTTGCAATAATGTAATTAAACAATCGCAAGGGTCTTGATGAAGATTTCACCATTTACTTTGCAGCAGCAGTATCACAAGATACCTTCATCTGTGCTAGAGCAATACCCTATCTCGGGGCTTTGAGACCAGGGCACCCAAACACCAGAAGCCAGCCTGGATAGGAAGGGGGAGACATTTTGTAGTACTTAATTACTGTTGTGGTGTGCCCTTAGGAGATCAATTAAGGCTGAAGGATCACCCAGCCACCCTTCCCAACCTGAGGAGGAGGAGGAGGGTGGGGAACAGATGCCTGCAGGAAGAAAGCCAACCCCATGGAGAACCATATGGTGATATTGTCTCAGTGTCACTTTGCCTCCTCACTTCCAGATGTCTGGGCTTTGAGCTCTTACCCTCTAAAGCCTCTGGGAGGATTTTGTTTCAGGGGTTTGCCAACAATTAATTTTTGTACTCTATCATCCGTTCCAAACGAAACACTTCTATGATTCTGTGATGAAGATGAAACACGACCCTTAACATTCACTGAGAAGTTCAGTCAAGGACATTAAAAAAGCTTTTCTAGACACAACTGTTAAGGCATAGTGAGGGTCGAGAAAAATAACAGGGTATTTAGTAAATTAAAACTTGTTAGATACTTTCCAGCAGGTGATTTGTGCACAAAATCTGTGTGTGAAATAAAAGGAAGAATTGGCAACAATTAGGAGTGTGAAAAATACCCTGTTTTACTGCGAGAGTGAACAGGA
>JANHGN010024846.1:42189-53144 GCA_024605025.1 Megaceryle maxima
ATTCAACCAGATAAATTTTAAACAAATTTTAATCAACTCAAACAAAAGCCACTCCAACCTGCACTCTTTCCTTTCATGACATGGAAGGAGGTTGTGAAGAACATGGGGCACTGTGTGTGGGTCTTGCAAAACCCAAGATATATGAGGACTCCAACATATAAATCCATTTACCACTTCTCAACCTAGCTATTTTCTTACTGCTGAGACTCAGTCTTATTCCCCCGGCATTTGAGCTGAGTAAATAAATCCCTGTAGTCCTTCAAAAGTTATTGGTGAGCAATAGAGGAAAATAATTAATTTTTTTAAAAAAAGGTAACTAACATAGAAAAGGCAAGAAAGAAGATAGCATGGCAGCAAGATGAGGCACTTAAACAGGTCTCAAGGTTTTGGCAATTAAGATTTTAATGAAATATTGAATTTTTAGGTTCTTAGCTAGGAAAGGGAGTAATCTAAATGTCACTATAGCAGTAGCATCATTGCAAACACACAGAAGAAAACTGAATTAGAGCTGGGAGAAAAGGAGCAGGACTCCAGCAGCTCTTGCAGCTTTTACAGAGATTAAATACAAATGACTGTTTCTGGAGTCTGGCTCCTAACCCAGGCTGCAGCAAGAGAAAACCCAGCATATATTAGAAAAAGAAACAAATCGACAGCACTGCCAATACTATTGTCCTATTTATTCAGATCTCACTCATCCCAGACATCAGCTAGTGGACGTTTAAAAAAGTTTTTGAGATTATATCCAATTCCTACATAAATTTATGAACAAAGTTCTGACATTGCCAGCCACAATTATGATTTAGAGGCACTACTATTTCCCTGTGCATTGCTGCTTCTTTTTTTTTTCTGATGCCAGACAACACCACCCACCACAGCAATTCACACTATTTTAAGTGGGAAATATGGTATGAAGTTTTTGGATGGTCAGCAAGGAAATTGTCTTTAGATGATCCGACCCATACAGATAATAGACTTTTTTGCTCTTGTGAATTATCAGCACACTAAACATACTGCAGGGATTTTGGGGAGTTAGAGGAGGGATGGCTTACGTAACACTGGGGCAGTAAGTCCACAGGATGCTCCAGAGATGGAGATATAAATGGGAAAGAGTGTAAAAAATGGGAAAGGAAGATGTGTTACATCCCATGAGATACAGGTACTACCATACTAATTTTCAAATCATTGTGAAGGTAACAAAAAGTTTACACAGAAATCTGTTGCAGTAGCTCAAATATCACTGTAATTGTCACCGTGGTGGAGCATCTCCTACATAACCCAGAGACCACAATTTCTTCTTAATCCTATATGTCATAAATACATTAAATAGTATTTTAGTCTTTACAAATAAGGATGAAGGGAGGATACCCTTTGCCAGGGGCTCTTTGCACCAAGCAGGAGCTTTCTTCGGTGGTCTCATTTGTCAGCTGACCTGTCACAGCCCTGGAGGCAGGAAGACTTCCCAAATTGCCATATTTTCCATACAGTGTGCCCTAAAATAATTCATACCAGTCACCAAGACATCCTCATCTCCTCAAACTGTCACCCTGCTATGGTTTTCACAGAATCCCAGGATGGTAGTGGTTGGAAGGGACCTCTAGAGATCATCTCACCCAACCCCGCTGCTCCAGCAGGGTCACCCAGAGCAGGCTTCCCAGGATCACATTTTCTGGGTGGGTTTGGAATCTCTCCAGAGGAGACAACTCCATAAGCCTGGGCCAGGCTCTGGCACCCTCACAAGAAAGAATTTTTTCCTCCTGTTCAGGTGGAACCTCCTGGGTTTGTCCTGTCTCTGGGCACCACTGAAAAGAGTTTATCCCCATCCTCTTTCACACTTCCCTTTAGATATTGATGCACATTGATCAGATCCCTTCTCAGGCTTGCCTTCTGCAGGCTAAACAGCTCTAGGGCTCTCATTCTTTCCTTGGCACAGGGATGCTCCAGTCTCCTCAACATCTTCACAGCCTCTGCTGGACTCTCTCCAGTAGTTCCTTGCCTCTCTTGACCTGGGGATCCCAGAACTAGAGACAGTACTCCAGATGTAGTGGGACTCACTAGGGCTGAGTAGAGGGGGAGGAGAACCTCCCTCGACCTGCTGGCCACAATCATCTTAATGCACCCATAGTTTTGCTCACGATCAGGTGAATATGTATTTCACTTTGGCTTAATTACATTGCAAATACATACCCATGTGGATTTATAATCAACACTACTGAAGATGACTAAGTGAAAAACAAATAGTCAGTATCCCACTCTACTCAGCTCTGGTAAGGCCACACCCAGAATATTGTGATCAGTTTTAGTCCCCACTTCACAGAAAAAAAGATGTGGACAGGCTGGAGAGGGTCTAGAGAAGGGGCACCAAGGTGATCCAATGACTGGGAAATTGCCATATGAGGAAAAGCTGAGACAACTGGGTTTGTTTAGCCTACAGAAAAGGCAGCTTAGAGGAGATCTTCTCACCATGTTTCATTATTTAAAAGGTGGCTACAAAGAAGATGGAGACTCCATTTGATGAGGAGTAACATGGAAAGGACGAGCTGTCATGGGTACAAGTTACTCTTGTGGAGATTCCAATTGGTCACAAGAGGAAAATTTTTCACAAGAAGGATAATCAGCCATTGGAATTATCTCCCCAGGGAAGTGGTGGAGTCCACAACACAGGACACTTTGAAGATCCAGATGGATAGGGTGCTGAGCCAGCTTGTCTTTTTCCAAGAAGGTTGGACCGGATGATCCCTGAAGCCCATTCCAACCCAGGATTCTATGATTCCATTAAATAATTTCATTGTTTTCTAAGACAGCTCCAATAGACAAACAAGCAAACTAACATGCTTTCAAAATAAAAACTGTGTTTCCATAACCCTGTTTTGCCTCACCAGTGCCCACTTCAGCCACGCTGAAGTAATCACCTCTTCTGGTAACTGCATCAAAAAAATGCTCCTGTCAAAGACAACAGTAAAACAGCCTTTAAACTCGCTGCCATTTTCATCTTATTTGAAATGAATTGTTATTACCCTGCTGATAGAAATAATTATTGTAAACAGCCTCATACAATGTTTTTCTAATTTAGAAAACATCACCAAAAACTAACTGGTTGTGAATACACAGCAAATTATGTATTGCTACACTGCAAATTATACATCTGCTATCTCAGCGCAAATTAGCCAGTAAGGTGAGAAAGCAACAGCACAGTTGGGAGCCTTGAATATTATTGTAGGATGATGTGGCTGATGTGTGTTTTGTTCCCACTGGTTTGCAAAGGGATACTGCAAAATAATCCATGTCATCTGGTGTGAGCGTGAAAACCAGAATAATCACAGAATCATGGAATGGTTTGGGTTGGACAGCACCTTTCAAGGCCATCCAGTCCAACCTCTTTGTAGTGAGCAGGGACATCCGCAACCAGATCAGGTTGCTCTGCGCCCTGGCCAACCTCACCTAGAATGTTTCTAGGGATGGGGCATCAACCACCTCTGTAGGCAGCAACCTGGGCCAGTGTCTCACTACCCTAAGCATTAAAAGTGTCTTCCTTCTATTGACTCTAAATCTCCCTCTTTCAGTGTAAAACCATGACCCCTGTCCTGTCACAATAGGCCCTGATAAAAAGATTGTCCCTGTCTTTCTGATAGGCCCCCTTTAATTATTGAAAGGCTGCAGTAAGATAATACATATCATCCCCCGAGTCTATGTCAGGATATGTATTTCTGTGAGAGACTAGAAGATATTTGTTATGGGTCCTCCCGCTGGGCAGCAGTGAATTGATACTGCAACTATGAGTTTATATTGCCAGGAAGAAATGTCTTGCAGTTGCTACTATGTCCTATGCATGAAATCACAACACTATTTAACAGCATCTAAGTATTGCCAAAGAATCCCCAGTAAAGTATTGAAAAATCAGTGCAAGATAAAAAAGTAAATACACTAAAAATTTGTTGAGCCTTCAGCCATAACTGTATTTTACAGTAGCAGAAACTTCCTAAAGGTTTCCCAAGTTGCTGACCAGTGATGTCTTACACGGTCCTGAAAGACACTCATTAGAAATTTATCAAGCTGCTGGATGCTTCATGTTATAGTGTTTTCACACTATTCGATCTAAATCTTGCTACAAAACTACTGAGCTTATCATCAAGCTGGAGGTACAATACTTCAGAGGTATGTCCACTCCCTAGCGAAAAAACAGGTCAGTATCATGCTTTCCTCGCATGTTGGAAACATGCACTCCATTATTAAGTTTCCATGTAGTTTCAGAAGATCAAAATTATTAGGTATTGAATATTTAAATATATGCAGACAAGTATTTATTGTAAATTAATCTCCACCTGAGACAGTTAGTCAAGACACTGTATCTGAAATGCTGAAAAATTCTCATCACAGTGGTGCTGCCTTCCACTAGAACTGTTTAGGGATACAAGGTAGGAAAACCCTTTTATTTCCCATATTGGGTCTTCTTCAAAGGTTTATTTTGTTTGACACACTATTGCCTGCTGTCAGTTGAGTGGACACCATGATATATTTGGTGCTGCTTTAAAAACGTACCAGCTCTAAGAATCATATTTCTGTGAGGCCATAAAGAAATAAAGAAAAAAGTCTTTCTATATTATGTGTTTACAGGGGGGGAAATTAGGATTTAGGAGAGATTGGACATGTCATCACAGCAACAAAGAGAAGCCCAATAGCTCTTACACACAGATAAGCACCCAGGGATGGAATGAGTGTTTATCTGTTAAGATGAATGTGTGCCCCAAATTCCTGCCTAAAGCACATGTTTCACTAATCCCGATCTTATTCCTTCCTATGGAAATAAAGCATATTTTCATAATCATCACCTTTGAATATGGATTTACCATTTCTCTTCTTTTAGTATATCCCCAAAGGAAAACATTTATATAGAACAGGTCACTCAAATACAATTCCCACCTCTGCCAAAATCATATATACACAACAGGATGTTTTAAAAGTCACCACACAACCCTTCAGCTATCTACGCCATCAAGATGACCATGATTATGCTCTCACCACACATGAAAAATACTCCAGAGTTGTAAAACATCATATGTTTTGATCTTCAAATGCATTGTCAGGGAAGAGAGTGCAAAGATGAACTAATTTCTGGTATCTACAAGCATGAGAAGGCCTACCTTTGGCCACTGAACTGCAGAACAAACCTTATTTTCCCATTGAGATGCAGCCTCCTTGCAACAGCAAGTGACAATACCCAACTTCTAAAGCATAAACCCACTCCCTGTCTGTTTCCAAATTGCAGGAATCCTCTGAAGGCTGCAAACGTCCTTGAAAAGTTATCTCAATGTAAGAGCTACACCATAAGGAGCACTTACCCTTGAAGGGCTTTTTCTCCAAACCAATCTCCCTTCCCTAGAGTACGGAGGAAGACTGGATCTTCACTGGGGGAGTCTTCACGAGTAACATTCACCTGTAGGTAGAAAAGCCAAAACCCCTCAGTATTTAGAAAACTTTTCATTATCAACTAAAACCTATTTGTTTACAGATAGATTTGTCATCTCCTGGATCTCTCAGGAAAAGCTCTGGTCCATATCTCCTCTGGGAACCATGCAATTTTCCAGAGTCATGCACTCCCCTCAGCATCACCAAACAACCATCCAAGAAAACGAGCAGTTATTTTCCACTAAGGTACCTACTACTCTTGCAAAAGTGCAATACTTGTGATTTTTTGAGGGTTTTAATTCTAAATGTGGTGTTGGCTGCACAAGCACAGTCATTGCCCATAAGGAGTCAGCAGCAGAAATAGGTTCCAAATATTTTGCGTGTATCAGACAGACACGACATAGGCTTCTTGTAGCTTTGTTCAGCTGAATTTCTCATGTTGCTAAGTTCACTGAAGGGAAAGGAATAACAAAAATAAGCCACACCCTTGGCTCTGGTTTCCCATGACAGTATGGGATATAAATCCCAGCTGCCATGTAATGACAAAGTCCCTGAATATCCCACTGGGTAATGAGCATAGCCTGACATACCAAGGATGCAAAAAACACCATGAAAGCTGGATGTTCCTGATGCAGTGGCCCTCTATGGGAAGTATTTCTTCCTTTTCAGCTGTTATCAGAGGTAACACACACCTCTTACAACACCCTGCTGTCAGTGCATCACCTCTCCCAAGGTTAACCACCTAGAAATTTAGCTGCCCAGTCTCTATGGTCAGTGGAGAGGGACAGGCATTTCCAAAGCTTGAGTCGTCCAAAATTTAACTGGGATGAGCAATTCTCCGGAGGTACCTCACATATATTGGAAAAATCTCTCATCTCCTTCTTTTCAGGCTGATCAGCTTTGAACAGAGCTTTTGCATACACCAATTCTCAAAGCCAAAATCTGGGACATCAGACATCTTTTTGGATTTAGAGACATTCTAGTTGAATTTCACTATTAAATTTAATAACTGTGGCCTGCACCTTCTTCCATCTCTTTTACGGATGGTAAAAACAGCAGTCTGAGTCATTAACAAGCACTCTGTCTCCATCACACTACACTTAGCATCTGCAGTGACCCACTGAAGATCAGATGAGGGTAGAGAATGTGGAGTGGATGAGCCAGGAACATTTGTAGCTGATGAAAAAAAACCACAAACCACAAGCCAACCACAACTTGAGCAAACAAAGGAAACTTTAATGCAGATTTAAGTTCTTTCTCCGTGATCTCTGCTGGTCCTAAGCAATAAGCACTAAAGGATTACAGGAGTGTGAATTCTACCTGGCTCAAAGCGATGAGCCATTTGAAGAGTCACAGCACCAATGAAGATCTTGCATGCTCCAGCATTAAATAGGTGCCACACTGTGGGTTTTAAAAGGAAAATGGGCACAGCACGGCCTGTGTTGTCTCTGGGTAAAGGCAACACACAGACTGGCCATGAAGCAGCAACACTTAGTAAGCAGAAGGGACAGAGCTGCTCTCATCTGACGCATTATGCAACAGATTTCAGTACGTGTAGCGTTTTGAACATGCTTTTGATTTCTATTCACTTGCGCTCAAGGAAACATGCTAAAATAAATAAACTAAATTAGCTTAGGACTGAGACCAAGTGTGGTGGGTGAATCTTATGGAGGAAGAGGGGAAAAGGATTTTGCTCCTAAAAGAGCTATCCATGGAGCATTGGCTGAAAGGAAATGGAGCTGAAATCTTTCTAAGCGTTTCTGAGAGAAGAGCTGGGCTCAGAAATGTAAAAAAAAAAAATGTCTGTTCACTTGACTGTCAGTACAGATGTAAAAGGCAAAGCAGAGTTCTTATAAGTAGCTCTCCCTGATAATACTCTTGTGATGCTGCACATGTGAGGTGCCAGGTAGATGAGCTGCAGCTAGCATTTTTTCTGGCTTACTAAGCTGCCTGGGTCAAGTTGTAGCATGGGACATTATGTGCCCCTGTCTCAGAAAGTCCCAGGCAGCACACATTGATCTGTTAATTCTGTATTTCATTGTTATTTATTCCACATCTCACTGCTGAGGCTCTTTTCCTCCTATCCTGGGCTGTGTCCTTAGCACAGGTTAGTTAGTTATTACAGCCACTGCGTAGCTCTTCTGTCCTAATACAGGCATTAAAACTGAATGTTCTGCAGCTTGGTCCATTTTTCTATCAGTCAATAATCTCTCTTTTGCAAATCAGTAACCTTGGAAGACAAAAAACTAGGCAGAACTTAACTGTCCCTGTAGGAATTTCTGTCAAGCCACCAGGATGCAGCTGAGGGAATTCCTCAGCAAGTCCATGTGCGTTGTTTTATTTTAGGTCCCTTTTTCTGGCTATCACCTGTCATAGTAAGATGAAGTAGCAAAAGCCAAAGATAAAGACAAGGAGCATCTCAAGCAGGACTAGAGGACTCTGGAACAATGTCCAGGAGCATGGGTGGTTTTCTCCATCTCGTAGGCAAGGTATAAGGGCTTGGGGAGGTGCAGAACAACAACCAGTTGCCTAATTGATGTCAACAACAGGGATTTGGTTTTTTTCAACCAAGGGACACTCTTGTCTTGTAGGACTATTAGGAAAGGACTGAATCCACCTGACCAAGTGGGGCAAAAGCATCATTGCCAACAGGCTGGCCAATGTGGGAAGGAGGGCTTCAAACACTCAATGCAGGACAGAGATGCAGTGTTCCGTTATTTTTGCCCATTAAAAAAAGGCAAGAAAAAAAAAGATTTGAAGTGTGCATCATGGTTGTCCTTACTCTGGGAGGAGGAAATATTACTTCTGAATGAAGGGAAGTGAAAGAGCATCAGCGAATACCAAACTTGGATTTTTGCAGTCCATGATCATCTTAATTTCAGAAACTTGGCCATGACTATTTTACTCATCCAAAAAGGACTACTTTTTCTTCTGATGAAAATTGGCTCCCAGAGATAGTGTATGGAAGATAATGGTGATAATCTTGTTTTAGTGCCTGAGAGTTTACAGCTGACTCAGGAGACAACCCAACGGCATGTACAACACCCACACTCTTCCTCTACAGATGCCACAGAGTTTTTGCTACCCTTAACTACACAAAGCCAATGTTATTATGTGCCTTGGTGCAAACACAGATCCATAAACCAGGAGGCTGGGGCTGGCCTACTTTCAAGCACATTTATCCATTTGTGTTTACTTTCCATGTATTGCATCTCATCTGCAGTGGGAAATCACTGCGTAGCCCCTCGAAAATCTCCATCCTACTATGTGGAAAGAAGGCAAATGTTTCTCAAGTGTTATAGTATTAGGTCAGCTATAAAAATAATAAAACCAATTGAATGGAAGGAGAAACCTTGTTCAATCAAATCCCATCAGGATTTTATGGGAAACGAGGTCAAAAAGCATATTTTCCCTGTGAGCAGTGGAACAGAAACTTAGACCTTTTTTCTTCCCTGAGGAGAGCACTCAGACTTCTCTGGCTTCCTGTTATTTAATTTGGGGAAGCTCACAAGTGGCTGCCATAGGAATGAAGTCTTAGAAGTCAGCCTTGTAAGAAGGATACTTAGCAAAGAAAACATTGAGTACTGTAGGGTATACTGTTTTAAAAAAAAAAATTAAATCGAGCTTTTTTGTCATTTACTGAGAGACTCAACAACTGTTTTCAACCCCTAAGTGGTCACTGTAAGCACATGTGTAAAACAGCATGAGATCTATTTTTCCCCTTCAGGCCACTCGTCTCTACTGATAGAGTGCCAAGAAGTTTAATTAAATGTCAAGTGTTGCAATATTTGTGCCTTTGGGAGAGGTGAGAGAAAGCGTAGGCTGGCGCTGAATTTCCAGAGCACATCATCACCATCATTGCCACCATACCACTTGCCTTCAAAAGGTGTCAACTTACCTTCCCTTTGCTGATTATAAAGAAAGTGTCCCCTCGAGCACCTTGTCGTATAATATACTCTCCACTTTCATAGTGTGTCTGTAAGAAACAAAAATGAATTAACATGAACAAACAGATTCAGAGACTGTTATTCAGCAGATAGTTTAGCAAGATAACAGTTACAGAAACATCACCCTGGACCGATTTTATCCCAGACTGACATTGGCCATGATTTAAAAATTATCCTGTGTCAAGGAATAGAATAATTAAAATGGAACAGTTTATGGCTTGCCCATTTTTCTTCTTACTGTGCTAGTGCCAGCTTGTGCCCAGATGAATTATCCTCACTGCCTAAATCCATTTTTACTAAGTAAACCAGACAGTTTTCAACAGAGAATATGGTACATGAACTAAACTGCAGTAATATGTCTCTTGTAAAATAGTTATTTTCCTCCTTTTTTTTTGGTTGCTTTTGGTGTTTTTCTAGCTTTGCTACCAAGGGCTTTATTCAACAAATAATTTTTGTTCTTCTGTCATTATAGTAGTTTAATCCACCATTTTGTGGAACATTTCCTGCTAGATTTATGTCACAGCTTATCAGTGCTTGCATTTAAACTTAGTAGGATAGCTCCATCCCTTGCATTACTCCATCAAAATCAATAGCATTTATATATGGCCTGTTGTGGGTGTCAAGTAGAAGGGGCCAGTCTCTTTTCAGTGGTACCCTGTGATAGGACGAGAAGTAATGGTAGCAAGCTGAAATACAGGAAGTTCCATCTCAACAAGAGGAAAAACTTCTTCACTGTGAGAGTGACAGAGCACTGGAACAGGCTGCCCAGAAAGGCTGTGGAGTCTCCTTCTCTACAGACTTCCAAGACCTGCCTGGATCTGTTCCTGTGTGGCCTGCCCTAGGTGTTCCTGTGCTGGCAGGGGGGTTGGACTTGATCTCCAGAGGTCCCTTCCAACCCCTACCATTTTATGATTCTATAAAACATAAAAGCCAGTATTTTCTAAATAATGACTCTACTCTCTAATATTTAGCCACCTTACCCCTAAAAAACCCTTGCATATTCCTCAAAGATACGCTACCCCCTGGATCCAACAAACATCAGTTTGATAATGACCATATGCAGGGGAATGCTAAGAGTTTCCCACCCAACATCTTTACCTGCATCTACTACTGGTTTAGCTTTTATTTATTTATTTATTTTATTTTTTCATCAAGTCCCTTCAGAGAGCCACAGGCATCAGATCCACTGTGCCTCAGCAATGATTTATAACAAAGCCTCCCTGTGATCTGGCTTGGGTGTTGTTTGAAACTACACTAAAGCACAAAGCTCCAGAAAAGACCATCAGATCTTTTCACCTCTATGAAGAAACAACAGCAAGGATGGATATGAGCTAAGACAAAGGAATTAGTCAGAATCCTAGAATTTGGGTAAGCTTAGGATGTATTTTATTGACCAGCACTTGTTTATTTATCTTTTCACTCAGCCTTTTTGGTGCCACTTACAGGCTGGTAACAGAATCCAACATGAAAATACACATGCCTCACAATGAAAGGCTGAGACACCTGGGGCTCTTTAGTCTGGAGAAGTCTGAGAGGGGATTTGATAAATGTTTATAAATATCTGAGGGCTGAGTGTCAAGAGGAAAGGGACAGCCTCTTCTCACT
>JANHGN010024847.1:0-11124 GCA_024605025.1 Megaceryle maxima
TGGCCACGAGAGCCCATTGCTGGCTCATGGTGAACTTGTTCTCCCCCAACACTCCCAGGTCCTTCTCTGCAGAGCTGCTTCCCACCGGGTCTTCCCCCTCTCCTGTACTGGTGCAGGAGTTTGTTCCTCCCAAGGGACAGAACCCTACACTTGTCCTGGTTGAACTTCATGAGGTTCCTCTTGGCCCAGCTCTCCAGCCTGTCCAGGTCTCACTGAATGGCTGCGCAGCTCTGGTGTGTCAGATGCTCCTCCCGGTTTGGTATCATCAGCAAACTGGCTGAGGGTCCATCCTGTCCCCTCATCCAGGTGACTGATGAGTATGTTGAACAAGACTGGAGGCAGCACTGACCCTTGGAGAACGCTGTGAGTTACAGGCCTCCAACGAGACTGTGCCACTGAGCATAACCCTCTGAGCTCTTTTGCCACTCAGATCATATCCTAGTGTTATGAACTGTAGAGGTAGGGTTGTCTTTCCAAGAACAAACACATGGATTTTTGCACTTCCTTGGTATCAATGAAATAGTGGAGAATCTGTCCTGGCAACAAAACAAGCAAATACCAGTTTGAACTATTAGCAGCTCCTTCTATCAAGTTATTGGTATCAGGTTCAGTAAAAATGCTTACAAAAAGTTTTCATGTTGTTTTCCTGTTGTTAGGTTTGAACCCCCAGGGTGTTCCACTCCCCCAGTGAATGCTGAGACTGGACACAGGAGCAGCTGTTGAAATATATCGGTGCCACTAGAAAGGTATCTGGTTACAGCTGGCTGAGCCACTTCAACCAGATGCAGAGGTGGCAAACAGCAGAGACACAGTGAAGAATTTCCTTTGCTAGGGAAACCCAACCTCTCAAATACTGCCAAATTAAAACCATGGAGAATACAAAGGAACCAATCCTGTCAAATAACTAATGGAATAAAGGAGGATGCGAAAGAGCAGGAAACCACTGGGTATTTGTCTCTGGAATTCTTCTGGTGCAAGGGGTAAAAATGTCTTTACAATTCCACTCCTCAGTTTCCTTCGTAGAATTTATTTGTATTAAATAAAAGTGACCCAAGGAAAGGGCTGAAGAAAAGACATCCCTCTCAATATTGCACTACAAACTTTACCTGCTCTGTGCCACACTTTGAAGACCAAGGTTTGCTGTGGATCCAGCAGAAGCTCTTTGGATAACCTGATAAGAATAAAATCACAATTCATTATGCAAAGTACAAAAGAAGAACAACTGCAGTAAGATGCCTCTGAAGTCTCAATGTCATTGTATCTATCCAGAAAAACTAGTTTCTTCCTGGAAGGATCGGGGGGGGGAATGCGTAACAAACCCCCAAATCACCGAGCCCTCAAAAGTGTAACTGTCTTTACATGGTTTGGGCTTTTGTTTATTCAGAAGTATTTTCCTCTCCTCATTCCTGTTGTAAATTTACAAGATGGGACAATAAAACCATGATGAAACAGAAATACAGCTTATCTCAGGACTCAGTACTACAGCAAAGCACCGGGGGAGATGGTTGAAAGTTGTAATGTTTGCAGTTGATTTCTGAAAAAAAGAACACCCTGAAAATTGAAGTGGCAAGCGTGGAACAGCTTTAAAGTTGCTTCAAGCAATTTGGATACAACTCCAAACACAAGCAACCTCTGCAACTAAACTTTTGAACTCCAGCTGTCAGAGTCTTTCAATGGTTTCATCTTCATACAAGTTCCCTAAAGCTAAAACCCCAACTCAGAAGCTTGGCAGAAAAGCACACTCCTGTGCAGGCACCAGTATCTATTTGGGATGGACAAATTCATGGAATGGCTTGGGTTGGAAGGGACCTTAAAGGTCACCCCACTGCCATGGGCAGGGCCACCTCCCACCAGACCAGGTTGCACAGAGCCCCATCCAACCTGGCCTTGAACACATCCAGAGGTGGAGCATCCACAGCTTCCCCGGGCAACCTGGCCAGTGTCTCATACCCTTAGAGTGAAGAACTTCTTCATAATTTCTCATCTGAATTTCCCCTCTTCCAGTTTGAAGTGCCATCACCCTTCATTCTGGCACTATAAGCCCTTGTAAAAAATCCCTCCCCAGCTTTCCTTGTAGGCCCCCTTCAGATGCTGAAAGGCCAAAATAAGGTCTCCCCCCAGAGCCTTCTATTCTCCAGGCTGAACAAGCCCAACTCTCTCAGCCTGGCCTTGTAGAAGTGCTCCAGCCCTCTGATGATTTTTGTGGCCCTCCTCTGGACCCACCTCAAAAGGTCCATGTCCCTTTTTGTGTTGGGGGCTTCAGAGCTGGATGCAGGACTCCGGGGGCAGGGGGTCTCAGCAGACCAGAGTGGAGGGGAAGAATCCCCTCCCTCAACCTGCTGCCCATGCTACTGAGGATGCAGCCCAGGACATGGTCGGGGCTGTCCGGGCTGCACTCGCGCACTGTCAGCTTATGTTGAGCTTTCCATCAACCAGCATACTGAAGCCTTTCTCTTCAGGCCTGCTCTCTGTCTATACTCCACCCAGCCTGTATTTGTGCTTGGGATTGCCCCACGTGCAGGACCTTGCACTTGGCCTTGCTGAGCTTCATGAGGTTGGCATGGGCTCACCTCTCCAGTCTGTGCAGGTCCCTCTGGAGGGATCCCTTCCCTCCAGTGTGTCAATCACACCACACAGCTTGGTGTCGTTGGAAAGCTTGATGAGGGTGCCTCAATCCCAGAGTCCCTGTCACTGACACCATAAATTCAGTGACTAAATTCAGCGTGTTTTGTTGCTGCCTGTAACAGACTTGTTCCGCCTAGTTTAGAAAACACTTTGGCTACGGCTTTGGAATGAATATAAAATCTGGCACAGAAAGACTGGAGCAGTCACAGGGCTGCAAACACAGGTTTATTACTGAATATCACTATGGCTTGATCTGCTGAGGTTCTTTGGAGTGGTCAATTCATCTGCTCTCATTTAGGCTCAGATAGCCAAGACTGAGCTATGTTCCCTGGGCTGTTCCAGCAGTCACTTGAGAGGAACAGGCATCCTTAATGTATTTTGTCCTAAACTGGGTCTCTAATACAGGTTGAGTGACCCACCCTGTACCTCTCCAGTGGCTGAACAGCCCTGAGTCAGAAACCAAATTCAAGATTTCTAAAGTTTCAGTAGGTGAACTCAAACTTAGAGCTCTGGTCTTGAAATAGGGCATAGCTTCTAAGTCAAACAGACAAAATACCAATAAATTGGACTGTCTTACTTAAACTTTGCAGAGCCCTTTAACCATTAGCCAGACCTTCCTCTAGGCAGGGAAACTCCAGATGGAGGCTCAGGAGAGACCTCACTGCTGACTACAACCCCCTGACAGGAGGCTGAAGCCAGGTGGGGTCAGGCTCTTCTCCCAAGGAACAAGCACCAGAACAAGAGGAACCGGCCTCAAGCTGCCCCAGGGGAGGTGCAGAAAAATTTCTTCCACCCCTTGCAGGGTTGTCCAGGGCTGTTCCAGTCTGGCCAGGGCAGAGGTGGAGTCCCCATGATCCCTGGAGGGATTTCCAAGCCCCCCGTGGAGCTGTGGTGCTGAGGGACAGGGGTCAGTGGTGCCCTGGCAGTGCTGGGGGAACGGTTGGACTCAATTATCTTAAAGGTCTTTTCCGACCAAAACAATTCTATCATTTTATGATTCTAAGGTCTTAATCCAAGGTTCTATGCATGACAAGCAGCCATTCCTCACATCAGCTTTAAGACCAAACCTCCTCAAATAACTTTTCACCCAATATGAGCACATGCTGATCATAAAACATGTAAATAAGCATTTTTAGTTGAAAGGACAGGCCCCATAAGTAGCAAAGCAGCCCCCAGCACACAGCTGGATGCATGCTTTTCACACCTAGGCTAGCTGTCAGATGCAAAGTATGTCTGTGCGAGTTCACGTCCCTTACCTTGCTTGTTGCTCAAAGTCCCAGACCGGTGAGTCTGTATTTTCTACTACTGAAGTGGTTACTGGAGCATCTGTGCCAGCAACAGCAAATGATACACAGCTGCTGGGTGCTGCTACTTCACGTTCTGTCAAAGGACTCCCTAAAAATCACACAGATTTGATGATGATAATAATAACAACAGCAATAACAAAGCAAGGCTGGAAGGTGAAGGAGGTGGGGGAGAAGGGTTGTTGCTGGAACCCTCAACAAGATTTACAGAATCATTTTGGTTGGAAAAGGTCTTTAAGATCAACAAGTCCAACCACTGTCCCAGCACTGCCAGGGCACCACTAACCCACGTCCCTCAGCACCACAGCTCCACAGGGGGCTTGGAAACCCCTCCAGGGATCACGGGGACTCCCCCCCTGCCCTGGGCAGCCTGGAACAGCCCTGGACAAACCTGGAGGGGGTGGAAGAAATTGTTCCTCAGTTCCAACCTAAACCTCCCCTGGAGCAATTTGAGGCTGGTTCCTCTTGTTCTATGGAATACATTATTGCCACATCAATTGGGTGTGCTGGAGTAAGTCTGAGGATTTGTTTTTATATTACTCCCCACAGTACTTGTTAACAACAGCTCCCAGAAAAAAAACAGCCTCACTCCCAAAACAAAGAAAAAAGAAAGAAAAAAAAAAGGGGGGGGAGGGGGTTGGGGTGATGTTACCTTTTAAACTTAGATGCATTGCTCTTTCCACAAGGATATTGACACAAACAGTGTTTTCCAGAAATAGTATGTCTTCGTGTGGTTTGTTACTCGTGTTTTCTGAACTCACGCTCTTCAGCTTCTGACTCTGATTTCCAGAGACCTGTTGGCTCAGCTCACGGGCTTTCTCTGTGCCTTCATCTTCACTGTTGTTGTCTTCCTCAGTACTGTGAAGTCTGCCGGGCAGAGCAGCAGATGTGGAGGAAAGGACAATGTGAACACGTAGAGCAGCTCCTGCTAGGTTTGCAGCATTGCATCTGAACAATGGATAAACCCCTGCAAGAGAATTCACCGACAAGGAGCTGAACAACCCAAACAAAAACTCAGATCTTGCAAAACAGCTGGTACAGTTCATTATTGTGCAGGTCTAACAGCAGAGCAGCACAATAAATTTCCATTTTCACTGTAATTTCTAGTAAAGTGTCACCTAGCACGCTGGTAGAACTATCAGCTTGTAAAGGTTAAAAAAGGTGACCAATCCCCCACATTAGGTATACCTTCATTTACACACTGGCAGCTCAGATCATGATTTTAAAGCACACCAACTTCCTCAGAGCCCTGGGAATCACGCCTCTGCATAATTTTATATACATACATGGAGGATACAACATAGACACGGCATAAAAAGTTGTTTTAACTCTTGTTCCTTTTCCCTTCCCTGAGCACGCTCAAAAGAGCATGTCCACAAATCCCCCTGCAAGCTGGGGGCTGATGGATACCCACACAGATGACAGAAACCCAAGCAGTGAATAGAGCAGAAGTTTCCATGACCTTCTCAGTGCTTGGTTATAGAATCCCAGAATCCCAGACTGGTTTGGGTTGGAAAGGACCTTCCAAGGTCATGTCACCCAACCCCCCTGCAGGGAGCAGGGCCATCTGTAACCAGAGCAGGGTGCTCAGAGCCCCGGCCAACCTCCCCTGCAATGGGGCCAGGGATGGGGCAGCCACCACCTCTCTGGGCAGCCTGGGCCAGGCTCCCACCACCCTCAGCAGCATAAAACATTTCTCCCTTCTACCCAGTTTGAATCTCCCTCTTTTAGTTTAAAACCATCACTCCTTGCCCTGTCACAACAGGCCCTATTAAAAAGATTGTCCCCATCATTTGCTCTTGCTGCAGGCATTCTGCCTCCTTCACAGACATTATTCTTACTGCTTACTCTTACTCTATCATGATGCCCAAACCATAATTCTCAAGAAAGTTTCTTCACCAATTCACACAGGCTACTTGTCTTCCCTATTACTGATGATTACTGCCAGTTTAAACTTGCTAAGTTTTGAATTCAGAGAATTCAGCATTTTAACCTCATTTATCTTCAGTGGAAGGAGGAGCTGAGTGCATTTTCTAAACAGGACAAAGCAAAGCTGTAAATATTTTTCTTAAAGTGACTAGAGAAGTAACCAAATTAAAACATCAATAAGGAGGAATGAAACATCACAATGTTCTTTAGGAACTTACCACTAACACTTGGCGCTGTCCTTGACCTCTCCGCTAATGCTGCGAGGTCGACGTAGGCAGATCCAATGAGCCGATCTGTATCAAGTGGTCTTTCCACATCATTTTCTTTACCGTATGCCCACCACACCTGGATTTCTAATTTCTCCTCTCTGAAGAACCAAAGCAGTCCTTGGCTCCTTCTCAGAGTCACTTTGTTTGGTTTCTTAAAGTTCACTGTAATGGTCTTTGTGTCATGACTCAATTTGGGCCTCTGAAGTGAAGTCCACGTGGCTTCCTGATGATACAGCTTATACCTGAGGTAGCAGTAAGTGCTTTTATCCAGGTGGGTCTGGCCTGTGAACAGCACGCAGTGGACTGGCAGCCACACTCTCGGGGTTGAGATGGTCACAGTTGCTAGACTGGCGCTCTGCTCCCATTCATCACTATCATCCATGCTGTCTCCATGGCTCTCTGCACTGCACCATCCTAAGAGCTTAGCGGCCTCCAGAACACGCTCTCTGTCATACTGATGAGCAAAGGTCACAGAAAGTTCCAGTCCTCCCACAATGGCCTGCATGATATTTGTGCCGTGCGAAGGCATTAAATCTTCCGAGAGGGTAACCGGGTACCAGCCTGAAATACCTTCAGGAAGAAAGCTCATCATTAGACTTCTCCTACCATTAAAAGCATCAGTGAAGAATTTTCTGTTCTCTGGTCATTCGTTAACTTGAAGTATTTATTTTCTGTGAAAGTTTGAAATTCATCAGATCATTTCTAACCTGGAAAAGCAGCAAACTGTTAGACCTCAGAAAACTCACCAACAGCTCTGATCCCAAATACATTTTACTTTCCATTTCATTAGACACTCACTGTACCAGAAAACTGTATCCTAGAAAACTCCAATTATAAAATTAGGCATTCTCAGTTGTTTTCCTCCTCTCTTCCCATGAAAAATAAACCCCAAACTTCATGCTGGAGAAAACTATTACGATACTGAGATTAAAGCCGAAATAATCAAGATGGTAACGAAAACATTATTCCAAGGCATTATTACCACATAACACTAGACAGAAGAGGTATTTTACATTTAGTTTAACTAATGATAATCCAAGTGCTTTCTAACCTAACTAAGCCATTGTGTCCAGCTTTGACATCTCAAAAGGTCAAACTGGTCCTCCACTGAACACTACAACTCTTGGACTTTCCACCCTAAGGCAGAAAATAAGCATCACCGAAGAAAATACTAAGGAGGTTTGCCAGTTTTAGCTGGGATGGAGCTCAATTTCTTCATAGTAGCTTCAGAATATTAAATCAGCTACTATACATCCTACCCCCTGAAAACAGATCTTCAACCAACCAATTTCAATGTGTTTTCTAATACAGGCTTTAAAATAAAGGCATGTGAGATGTCTGAAAGAACATAGGTCTGAAAAGAAAAAAACATCAAAAACCTGAAAACAGGAACGAAAATTGTTTTAAGGAATTTTACAACAGCATTTACAAGAAATGTCAGCAGCGTAATGCTGCTGTCTGACCTGATCTTCTTCTCAGCAGTTCTCTGGTTGGAACTGTGGCTGTCCCAAGAAGACAATCTCTGGATGTCAGATCTGTCAATGTCGCAGGGGCTGGAAAATAAGTAATTTTTAAAAATATATCAGATTGGAACACAAGATTTAGAAGCAATCCAGCCAGTATCTCCTTTAAAAGAAAGCTGTATTGCCTCACTTAGCCGAGATGATCTCGTGAGGTCCCTTCCAGGACCTACCATGCTGTGATTCTGTGATTTGCCCTTTGTAATGCAACTGTTCATTTAAAGAAGAGAGCATCTCAAGAATACAAGAGTGTAATACAAATGGGTAATGTTTGACTGCAGTCTGAAACTGTGAAGTGCTGGTAAAATCAACTATCTCAAGTGATCAAGACTAAAACACAGAGACACAATGTAAAATCAGCTTCTATTTAGCTCTTCCTCTCTCAGGCAAGAAACTTTTTGACAGATACATTGCTTAGGTGCTTAAAGTCTTACATCTTTACCAGCAGTCCTACTGAATGATCAGAACTTATACAAGTTATCACTGAAACTAGAAATAGAGACAAAAGTATGCAGTCAGTGAAAGCACTTGCGGTGTTGGAAAACTCACTAGTTCAGAGTAGTTTCTCTAATTTACAGTTTCTCCAAGAGAAACTGCTGCTTCCACCCCCTTGAGAACCGTGATGCCCAGGGACCTCCTTGCCAAGCTCATGGAGTGAGTTTGGCATAGTGCACCCAGAACTGCTGCCAGGAAATGAACAAATCAGAAAATCTGGAAGAGACCTTTCAGATCATGGGAGTCCAACCATTAACCCAGCACTGCCAGGTGCTAAACCATGTCCCTCAGCACCACAGCTCCATGTGGGGCTTCCAGGGATGGGGACTCCACCCCTGCCCTGGGCAGCCTGGGACAGCCCTGGACAACCCTCCAGGGGCTGGAAGAAATTGTTCCTCAGCTCCAAACTAAACCTCCCTTGGGGCAGCTGGAGGCTGGTTCCTCTTGTCCTGGTGCTTGTTCCTTGGGAGAAGAGACAAACCCCCCTTGGCTCCAACCTCCTGTCAGGGAGCTGTCGAGAGCCAGAAGGTCTCCCCTGAGCCTCATTTTCTCCAGGCTGAACAACCCCAGGTGCCTCAGCTGCTCCTCACAAGCCTTGTGCTCTAGATTCTTCCCAGTTTTGTTGCCCTTCTCTGGCCACGCTCCAGCCCCTCAATGTCCTTCTGGGAGTGAGGGTCAAACAGATGTCTGGTGGTGGTATCACACAATAAATGCTCCATGGACTCCCATCATCTCTCCATCTCTTTAATATACCTTTACCTCACTAAACCCAGAGAGGTGGTGGCTGCCCCATCCCTGGAAGGGGTCACGGTCAGGTTGGTCTGGACTCTATGAGCAATCTGCTTTAGTTGCAGATGTCCCTGCTCCCTGTAGGGGGGTTGGACCAGATGACCTTGAAAGGTCCCTTCCAACCCAAACCATTTTGTCTTTAGTGGTGACCTGGCAGTGTTGGGTTAACAGTTGCACTCGATAGTCTTAAAAGGCCTTTTTCAATCTACATGAGACTATGAATAGTCTCTTCTAAAGACTAAGGGGACTGGATCTTTCTGCAACAGCGTTCAGTAATCACTTGTCCTCCTTACCTGACTTGGTGCTCTGGTGGTAGACAGAGAAGACAATACTGGCAGACTGCAAGAGTTCCCCCAGAGAAGAGACTTCTCCACTGCTTTTCTGAATGATGAGGTTACAAGGAAACTCTACGTGATGCTCGAACTCAGGGCAGAAAGTACAAGCCACAGCTCGTGTTTTGCGTCTCTCTGCCTCGGGTAGGAAGGAGAGGTGCACAGAGACATAAGTATTAACTCCCACACCTGCATAGTACTGGACTGAAGGGTTCTTCTGGGCCACAGCTCTTCATTTAGCACGTGAAAAGAAAAGAAGGAAGAGAGAGAATATAATATATGGGGAATCTAGGAACCAGCACAATTAAAGCAAACGTTTCAGGTCTTTACAGTGAAAAGATGGGACAAACCAGCAAATGTTAAGTGAGATGTGGGTTCTGGCTGCATATTATTTTCTGTTGGTTTTATATTCATCTGAACATACTTGGAACAGATATGGTAATTATGTGAGAGCAACTATCACGAGGTCCATCATTTGGTGGCTGTGCCCTTGTCATTATCAGGATCTGAGATCAAAGTGGTTGAGAAAGGACTCGGCATCTTTAAAAATATCCCACAGCATAGAAAAAGCTGCAGGACAACTTCCCAGAGAGAACCTACTCTAGAAGGAAGCAAAAGGCCATGCCGAATTATTTTTACTAACAAGCAAAAAGAGGTGAAACTAGCAGATGGAATTATTTACAAGTAAAACATCCAGGTATTACTCAGGATGAGGAGTCTGAGGTCATTCTACTTTAACTTATCCAACCATAATATGGCAGTGAGCCTCATCTTAGAGACTCTACTGGAATTCAAACGGATCAGGAGCTCAGCAACACTGCGAAGGACTCAGGGGACACTGCTCTAAAATGACAGGAGCCATTCTACTCTTAGGGAACTGACTGCCTCTCTTCTAGCCCTTTCTTTCTTAATTCGTGAAAATCACACATGAGAACTAACTTCAGGTGATATCACGCACTTAGAGCAGCAGCCTTCTGGTGAAAAGGAACAAGTCGCAGTTAACAGTTTATCAATATCTCCACAGCAAACTTAAAGAAAACACATCTCAGCTACTTTTCAAATAGCATCAGTAACACCAAGATCCAATGTCCAGCCAAGTACTATTTTATATCAGCCAGCTCTCATACCAGCATTTGGTGTACAAAATGGGGACGTGTAGGGAATTGTGCCCTTACAACCTCGATCCTTCTGCAGAGTGAATGCTACTGCACTGTACTGCAGCTTAAGGGACACGAACAACCACTGATGCTCTTCATAAAGTTATCTCACTTCTGATGAGAACCCAGGTTGAATCTTGGGCTCTGCAGATGAAAAGTGGGCCAGATACAATTTGTTCTGACCTACGTCTCAGCCTGCTGCCTCCACATTAAGCTATTGTAAGAGACAAATCTTCCTTTCAGAATTAGGCTTTACCTAGCTGCCGCTTGCAAACCTGCTGCTCTGTGTATCTGTACAGAAAGAGAAACAGCTTGAGCAGTTATTCCCACTGCTGTTTTCATGGATCGTTGGTATCTCACACTCACATCAAGCAAGCCTGGAATAAGTGGAAGAAAGAAATGGTCAGCACCTTACACAGTCACATCCAGTATCATCAATACTTAGTTATACCTCTTAATACAAAACTTACTCTACTCATGCAAAAAAAAGAATTCCGTATGAAATGCACTGAGACTAACTGTGCAAGATGCTGCAGAATTATTGAATTGTTTTTGTTGGAAGAGAGCTTTAAGACCATCAAGTCCAACTGTTGACCCCGCACTGCCAGGGCACCACTGACCCCTGGCCCTCAGTACCACAGCTCCACGGGGGGCTTGGAAACCCCTCCAGGGATCACGGGGACTCCACCCCTGCCCTGGGCAGC
>JANHGN010024848.1:0-11067 GCA_024605025.1 Megaceryle maxima
TTTGTTTGGGGTTTTTTGTTTTTTTTTTTTTTTGTGTGTGTGTCATCAGAAATTTGAATACACAGATTTCAGTGTTAGTTTTCATAAAGAGGGATTTTCTGTCTCAAGCTCCTGTCAGTCTCTTGTTGAGACCATGGCAATCTTGTGTAGTGTAACAGGGCTGGAACAACTGCTATTTGATTATGTGTGGATATTCAGTAAAAAAAAAGGAACAGGACATTTTGGGAAAAATAAAAGTATACTTGGAATAGATCTAGAATTAAGATGACAGTTGGGAGGTAGTTCTGGCAGATTGACACTCCTCCAATGTCCTGTATCTGCCCTGTTGTTGTTCCATCACTATGTGTAAGATTACTCGCTAAAGCTGGATCGCAAAGCATGAATGTGTCCAAAGAAGAGGCTATACTGGAAGTGTTTACAACATAAGCTGAAACTACCTGCCTGCCACCTGGAGACTCTGAATTCAGGGCTGCCAGCCACAGTGTAGAAACTGCAGAGGTCTGTGGGACTCATTCAGATAGAATTAATTTGATCTTCTTATAGAAACTGTGGAAAACATGCCTTTTTCTATTCCAAACTTTATTGAACTGTTAACACGAATCTGTGGAGACAGAGCAAGTTCCAGTCATCCCCCAGTATTCAGACTGTCACTTGCTTCCAGTTTCCCTGAAGAAAGTAGAAGCTGGTCTTTGCCATCCGTTCTTCTCTTGTTGATTTTCATGCAAAATCTCCCACATTGTTACTTCTGAAACTCTGCTGGCTTTTAATCCTGGAACTCATCAACTGCAGCCTGCTGGCACCCTCCCCAGAGCAGGATCTCTAATCTGTTTTTGCTGCTGTAATCAAAAGAAGGCTTCCTCAGTAAAGCTGGTCAAAAATATATTTTTCTATCCATGAACAGGACAAAAGGGGGCATATTTTCATCAAAGTCTTTGCCAGGAGAAAAATTCCCTAATTATAATTTTACTGTTCTCTTCTCTTTCTTGTTTCTTCAACTAGTCCTTTAAGTCTGGATCAGGAATAATTTAATTTATAATAATATTCCCCTATAAGTTTATTTAAGTGGCTTGCTTTCTGCATAACAGAACTGGTGCCTGCTCTGCTGCTTTTCCTCAGATTAGATTCTGCTTTATTCTGTAAGCAGACCTACTGAATTTTAAGAGAGTATGAGAAAGGATAGTTGAGCCTCTTATTTATTTATTTATTATTGCTGATAAGTGTTTTGTTTTACATTTGAAGGAATAGTTGAAATGATTTACTCTTCTGTGCTTCCCTTATCCGTCTTTCTCTTTTCCAGTCTGGATCGTCATATGCAGACCCATCATGGACACCATAAGCCATTCCGTTGCAAACTGTGCCCGTTCAAGTCCTCTTATAATAGCCGCCTGAAAACCCATATACTCAAGGCTCATGCTGGTAAGTTTTCTCTCTTGCTTTTGCAGTGCAGCTGCTGAAGTAGCGTGGGTATTCTTCTTGCCGATAAGAGATGCTGGTTTGAACCACGTGTTTTGTCATCAAATTCGGGTAAGATTTTCAAAGGCAGTTCTGGATTGGCCAGCCTATGCACTGTTGGAATCAGTGGGAGTTTGGATAATGATTTTGCAAGGACAGGAATTCAAAACAGTGATGAGTACTTCAAGAACTTCTTCCTTTTCTTCTATTTTCCTTCATATTAATGACATTTTTAATTATTGTTTCTGATTTTTTTCCCAAGATAATTAGTCTACTTATACCATTTGTATCTTAACAGATGGGTAGTGAACTTTGCTCTGCTATGCTTGTATTTATGTTTGTGCTTTAGGTAGCTCTGGGAAAAGGATTGTTGGTTGCACCTCGGTTTTGGTAGAGTCATACACTGGCTTTCATGTTAAAACCATACAAACTTTGGGGGTCAGGTCTGCGTGCAGCAGACTGAGAATGTCACGATTCCATTATCGTACATGGAAATGTGTCTTGCAAATCTCTGTCTTGCACTATGGAGTCCATACAAGCAAGAAAACAGGCATGCTTCTGATGAACAGTAATTGGGAAGGTGATGTGTCATACAGGATAAGGTGACCTCAGAGTGTTGCACCTTTATTATGAAGAAGTGCAAGACTCAGAATTTCCTCATCTTTATTCCTTGGCCCTAGAGTCCTGGCACTGGCACACATTATGCACTGAAAAGCTATGAGAAGATTGGAGTCAAAACCAACCAGCTTTATTGGTTACATTTTCATCTTTGAGGTTGAAAGGACAAAATAAATCAACCCTCGAAACACAGTCCAAATATACACTCTGATGCAAATAACAGAATATTGACCAAACTAAAAAACTGAAAACTAGCCAGTTGTTAAAAATTTCCAAGTAGAAACTCCTGGAGCAGATGACAGAAGGTCTAGAAGTATGTTCCTTTCCTATATGTTTACACTATTGTCATATACTCAGGTTAGTGTGGAGGAGGGAGATGGGAAAATGGGAAGAAAACACAGGAGGAATTTTCATCTACAGAAATGTGGGAGAGATTGACGGTCACTTGTACTTGGTTTCCTTCATTGATCTCGGATTTCACAGAGCTTATACCATGACCCTTTTCTGTACTTGGATGGGTATTGTGGATTAGTTCAACTTTTGCCAACCTTATCTTGTATGGGACCATGGCATTCTGTCCCTTCTAGGACAGCTGTATGCAGCAGTTCCAGTTGTCAGAGTCCCACATCCTGTATGGAGGTGACATGGTTCTTTCTCTTTGCCAACAATAAAATAATATTTTCTTCATGCAATTGTACAGTTGGGCTACTTTGTGTTACCTTGTTTGAACCTGCCATATTTTTAGAGCCAAAGTTAACATGTGACTATTTACTTCACATTCTTCGTGTAAGTAATTGATTTATTTATTATGAATTCATGCTTTTGAACTTGATTAGTGGACACTCCTTGGAGGACCATGTTTTGCATCATACAAGAACACAGTTTCATGGTAGCCTAGATAGTGCTTGCACAACAACTGTTATAATAGGGGTTTCCAGAGGTTTCTGATCTGTTTCTGCCTCGGTCTATTTCTACCAAATAGATATTCACATCACATAAAAATTGCATATATGTTTTTCAGTCAGAGCTTTCCCTTGTCTTATTTTGAGTCAATCCTTCAGAATTACATACTACTGAATAAACACATTATGAAGACTTTTCCTCAGTCTCCTCAGTTTTTCAATAATACAGTGGTTTTCTGGACCTCTCTTCTGTTACCTTTTTTTTTTTTTTGTCTCTTGTCAATCATCTCATTATCAGTTTATAGAATTGGAAACTTAAATCCCTCTAATTTTTTCTGAAGTCACATGGAAATCTTTAAAATTCAGTAGAATCCTAAAGTCTTTTACTCAGTCTGCCTCTCTCCCTCATTTTCTGTGGATGGGTCAAAATTCATGGGTTATAAAAGGCTTTCTTTCCTAGCAGCTGGTACCAGTCAGCGTTTCTGGCATTTGTTCTTCATCCAGTATATGCCATCTCCTTTGGTGTGCATCAGAACAATTTACAGTATCTCTAAATGGGTTGTCTGTTGTTTTCATCTGAACTTTTTCACCTGTTCTTTTTTTTTTTTTCCTTATATTTTTTGAGGGGTCTTTGTTATCATTTTCTAGTGTCCTTGCTTCATTAGTAATGACATCAGATGTGCTGCATGCACAAATGGATGATTATAAGACAGAGTATTGGCCTTGCTCAGTTTCTGTGTTGTCTGGAGCATAATGCTTTGAGTATATATTGGGTGTTGAGAACCACTACATAGATTTTTTTATTTATTTATATGTATTTTAAAATAATAATTTTATGAAATGCAGAACCAGCAGGCAAAAGTTGCAGAAGGCTTGTATTAAGCCAAACTGTAGCCTTTCCTCTGCAATCAAACACATCCTTTCATACTGATGTCCACGTAAACTGTTATGGCTGAATAGTGGGTGCATTTATTAGTTGTTTCTAGAATGCTTAATATGTAATCGTCCTTTGTTTGGTTTAATGTATTGTGGTGCTTTTAAGTTAATGGTTGTTACCTACTGCCAGAAATCTCTTTCACTGACAAACCATGAAAGTCTCCATCTGTATCTCACTGGTATCTTGTACCTTGAAGTTTCTTTAGTGCTGTTCCATTGAGCAGCTTGTACGTGCTATACAAAAAATTGTATTCTTTCTATCTGTAAAGAAGTTATATATAACTGATATAATATGCAGATGAGAAATGCCACTTGAAAAAAAGATGTGGGACAATTTCTTGTTTCACCATTTCAGACTCTAAAGTGATCTATTCTTTTTCAGATGTACCAAAAGAGGCTTTTTAAGAGTTTGTATTTTTCCCCATTATTAGCATAGTTTTTCTGGAAGAGAGGTGGGAATTACGTTTCTGTAGGATGGCTACTAATTTTTTCAGGTGTGCTTACTCTGACTTGCTGCAGTATGTATGTTTTCACATTCTCTTCTGGTTCACTCATTTCCAATGCTGGAAACAATGCTGTTTGAGAACCTTGTTTGCTAAATTTGTTGAGAGATGGAAAACATGTTCTGCTTCATTCATTACCAGATCTCTTTTTCTTCTGTTATTATTCATGAATATTTCACTTCTGTATTAGTTTTGGCACTTCATGTACAACTCATGTGGCCAGTGTTACTCTTGTACATGGAAGGGACACTTCCAGAACAATAACTTGGCACCTGTATAATACCACGTTGTTTGTGTTGGGACAGTTTCACTGTGTGTTCTCCTTGCCTCCATGCTTAATGCAAAACAAATCTTGTCTCAGGATTTGTTTCCCCTTGTTTTCTGTCTCTATGGCTCGGAATGTATTCAAAATGAAATTCACTACTGTTCATTACTTCTGTTCTTTCACTTCTTTTAGTGGTTTTTCATAAAACACTTTCACATAGCCTTTCAGATATGCACTGTTCTTGGTATTGCCATTTTCACTTCTTGCAATAAACCAATCTTGACTTGGTTACCAGTTCTATGAAGATTACTCCTGCCTAATGGTAGGTTCTTCATAAGGAAAAATGCAACCTTCCCCAAATGTAAATTTCAACCCCTCCTTTTTACTGTGTGTTTTTTGGAGGGACTTTTGTTAGCATTTTGTAGTGTCCTTCTTGCTTCATTAATAATGACGCTGAATGTGCTGCATGCAGAAACAGATTACTTCACCCTCTTTAGTTGCTGAGCTCCCAAAGAAATTTGGAAATTCTATAGCTAAGTGACTCCATTTTCATCCCAGATTCTGTTTTCTTCTCATACCATGCAACACAGGCATGCTAAGAGTCTGGTCTGGTTTTTGACATCGATCACTTTGCGAGGATCTGCTATTGTCAGAAAGCAATACTTTGGTCCAAAGCAGGTGTCTGAACCCTCAGACTCCAGACTGTTCCAAAAAGGAGATGCACATAGCTTGTTCTCTTTGGGATCAGTCTTGCTCTGAAGAGTCTGAAGGGAATACTGACGAGTTCAGTAAGAGAAGTATGGGGGCCCCATTTTGTTTCTTTTGTGAGCTGATGACTTGCCTGTATTTCGCTCACCCAGGTGAACATGCCTACAAATGTTCCTCCTGCTCATTTTCCACCATGACAATCAGCCAGCTGAAAGAGCACTCCTTGAAAGTGCATGGGAAAGCACTGACACTACCAAGACCCCGCATTGTCAACTTTGCAGCCTCACATGCTCACCACACCTCCAAGAACCACACTCCTGCTGAAGAAGTGGAGGACTCTAATGGTAAGAGGTGCCTCGGAGCAAGAATTAAATTGTCTAAGGTGCCACTTTTTCTTACAAAAAAATTACAGCAGGCAGTTTACCCAAAAAGCAGCTTCATTTTGATTATGAAGAAAAACCTGAAGTTGAATCATAAACAAGAGTAAATGTGGTGTTGAAGGAAGTGACCTGCTTTAGATCATCACTAGTTCATATTACATTCACTTGTCCTGACACCAGTTGACTTTGGAATATGTGAGTGCTGGCTTTACTTTTTATCAGAGATTTAAACTGTTGAAAATTTTCAAAGGCAAAGCTTCTGTTGATAGCCAGTGGTAATGGGATCATCTAATTCCATCCATGCTCCTGAAAAACATTCTTTTATCATGTTAGTTAGAGCACTTTAGTGAAACCACATGATTAACTTAATATGTGAACCTGTAATGATAGTACAAGTATTTATTCTTCTTGCCCTTGCTACAGAGGACACCAAAAATACCTTCAGATATTAAGCTGCATCTGCAGGAAGGAGAATCAGAACTGCTTTATTTTTCATGCTTTCTTTGAAAGCTGTTAGTTCCCTTGTGCTGGAAGAGGATGTTGGAGATACTTGGAAAGCAGCAGAGGAAGGAACACTGTTAACAGAGAAAATGCAGACTTACAGAAGAGGTGTTGTGTGGTATCACAGGAAGTGTTAAGGCTTTTTAAGTGGTAACTCATGAGGTGTATTTTGGCTGCCACTTCCTGCCAATTAAGAAAAGAGCTGGTCTTTGGGGAAAAAAAAATTAATTCCTGGATGAGTTACACTGACATGCGAGGAGAATGCAGGTGTCTACAAATAAAAGTTTCAGACTTGCAGATGTTCAAGAAACCGGGATGGATGGAGGTTGTATTAGAAGAGGGGGAGAAAACCCCAACTTTGTTCCAGAAAGAAGTTGGAGAGTTTCCTAGGGTTTTTTTGTTATTGCTGTCTTGCTTGGGTTACCACTGAGATAAAGATGGGAGTTCAACATTAACAGTGATCATTTTGTAGCATTTTTGGGCTCCCATTCTTCCCTTCTTTCCTTTCTCACCAGAAAAAAAGTGTGAAATAAGAAAGGTGTAAGATAAGAAATAAATTCAGAACATGGCAGAAAAGAATTTAAAGAAAAAGGTAATCAGCATATTTGCTGATTAATTCTCTTTATTGAAGAAAAAGAAAGACATGAGTAATATTTTTGTGGTTCACCAAGTTGCTTCTGGGGTCAGAATAAAAATCTTATAAAAAGATTTTGACCAGCTGCTATTTTTTCTAAGCATTGTCTAGAACAGTGCAATGAAGACTTAATAACTAAGGTTTTGGTTTTGCTCATGCTAGCTTAAACTAGCACAACAAGCAGAGTGCATCTTGTGATGTAGTCTCCTGCTTTTTTATTGCTTATTTTAAAAAAAACCCGAAACCATTCCATTGCTGATTAAGAAGTGGAGAGAAAATTTCAGTGGCTGTCCTAGACTTTCCTCTGTGTTAGAAATCTTTTGGTATAAATAGTGTGTTGAGAGATACAGAAGGACAATATTTAAATTTGGGGAAGAATAGTTCATTTACTCCATTACAGGCTTAGCCCCGGAGCTCAAAGTCATGATTAGGGAAGTTAAAACTTGAGTGCAGATCTCTGTAGGAGATAATTTTACATTCTTTAGGAACATTTCCTAAAAGTACATAAAATGATGACTTAACTAAAGCATTTCATGAGGTTGACTCTGTTACCTAGATCTGCTTTACAGTCTGAAACCAAGGCAGAATTTGTCCCAGTTGCCTTGATTGTCTTCAAACAGGGTTAATGGTTAAGTCACTTTGACAATAACAGAAGCCACTCACTGAGAAGCTAGTCAAATGAATACAGGTGTTACAATAATTGTGTTAACATTTTCAGCATTACTTGAGGAAGGAATAACCTGGTTTAAGTATTTTTTTTATATATTCAGAATTTGGCTGCAGATCAAGTTAATGATGGCTGCTCTTACGGCTTAATTTACTTTTAATTTTTAGGAGGGAATAAATCAGTGTCTGTGGCCTAGGCCTGCAAGATACAGGTGATATGTAGGACTAGATAGAGGACTGTTCCCAGTAGTCTGTATGACAGGCACTATTATGTCCAACTGGAGCCAATATTAAGGGGCACTCTAGTGCTGTAGCATAGTTGATTTTGCCTATGTTAGTGTGTGTAAATAACCTGCAATGTGGATTATGATCAAGTGGGGATACAAAGTTGAATTAAGGCAGGTGTGAAAGGTTGCCTCATGTTGTTAGGAATTTGTTTTGTATGTTGTTAGATGTTCAGCAAGTTAGTATAATCGAAACGGTTGCAGAAATGGTCTGTTCTTGTCTGTGGATTAATATTGTGGCTGGAATAGGATAGAGAGATGGAAGACTTAGGGGTATTCGAGGAGCTAGCAGAACTCATATTGCCAGTTGCTGAACCGTGCAAAAATGGAGAAAAGGGAAAAGGGTACTGAATTGTAATAGCAGAGTGCATGTCTGAATACAATTCTTCTGGGACAACAGCCCAGTAGAAGTTCTGCTGATGCTTTTTGTTTCCTGAAGCAATTGTTCCCTGAAGGACTTTTCTTAAAACATTTCCTTTGTTCTTTTAGATTGATCCATTCATTAAAAGATGTGAATGTATTCAAATTTCTGTAACTCATCTCTTTTGGATCCGTGTTAGTTAGCAGCAAGCACATCTGAAGTGTTTGCAACTGTGTATCTTGGACGTATTTTGGGTGCTGGATACACTTACATGGAAGTGAAGTTAAAGTGGAGTAGGTGCTGAATATTTTAGGTAGACCAATCCCTTGCAACTACGTTGGAAAGCATAGCAACTACTTCAGTGCTTCTATTCCTTTCTCAGGGTGGTAGCATGAGAAGGTGATAGTATCAGTCCCAGTGAATCAACAGAGAAGGCTTTCTTATGGACATATAACTGGAAGGTGCTGCTATTTGTATCCTATCTCTTTTTGCATGTTGGGTGATACTTTGATATGTAAGCAACATGTTTTCATTGTATCCTAATCCAAGTAGAGGTAAAGTTCTTGGGATTTTTTGGGGGGATGGGGTGATGATATTTTGTTTTGAGGATGTTTTTTCTTGCAAACAGCCACAAAACCCCCTAGCAAATGTTGAACACCAGTGCAGCTTTTCTGTTTTCCATAACATAGGGGCATTGAATGGGTTGCCGTGTCCAGCTCTTGTTGAAATTGTAAGGTTGTGGTAAAATATTCTTTTGTTCTCCTGATAGTTTACAGGTATTTTTCCTCTTGCAAGAAAGTAGTAGTGGTCTTTCACTATTTATTTGCATTTGCGTGATTGGGTTTTTTTGTTTGTTTGGACTTAATTACTTATTTGCCCTTTTTGTGTGTCTTAACACTCTTGAAAACTTAACACCGTAAAAATTATGTGTAAATTGAAACATTATAGACTCCTAGGATGATTGGGTCAATGCCCTACAAGATCTGTTTCTGTGTTTTTCACAGCCTTTGTGAGAATCAGAACTTATATTCATGTTAATCTCTGCCCAGAAGGGTTCTATGGATTTATTAATGATACTGTCATCCTATAGATCAGAATGTGTCACAGATAAAGACTTCAAAGTGTTGCACTGTGTGTGGTCAGCTCCATTCCTGTTGACTTGAGTGCAAGGTAGTGGAATCTCACATTCTGCATTTTCAAGGCAGAACATTATAAGACTACTGTCTCAGTAAGGAAGAGTTGGGAAGCAAGGCAGAGAGACAAAAATTATGTGACTGAGCACTAGAAAACAGGAATAGAAGCAACACGTGTTGCCTGCAAAGTGATCATCACCTAAGAAGAAAGCGCATGGCAACATATTCTGTCCTTGTGCAAGCACTGGTGTTATGCATGTTTGCTGGTGTTCAAGGGCTGTGAAGGTGGTGAACTGCTTTCCTTTTATAAACTGGAGAAATCCATGAGTCCAGCCTATTGTCATAAAGCCCATAAAGCAGAATGACTCAACAGATTGATAAACAGTTTCATGTTAGAGCTTCGCCCTCATGAAAAACTCTTGGCAGCATGTAAAATACATGCTCTAAATTGCTCTGGCTAGTAATACTTTTTTGCATTGCTCTTTATTTTGTGAAAGTAATCCCTTGGCCTAACTGCCTTGTAGAGCAAAGTACTATTTATTCATACGCCTGGCATATGGAGCCTCATAAATTTGTTTGTATCATGACTGTATGCAATAATCCAATATAATAGTTTTTTAATTTTACTGATTAAGAATATTGAATTGTCAAAATAAACCAGAAAATGGCAAGAGATAGACTAGACAGACCTCGATGTGACTTCTCATGTCTTCTCAGTCATACTGCCATTGTACAAGATCATTCATTTTAGTGCTAATAGTAGCACACTATGTGTGTGTGAAGCTCAATAATAATGCTTTCACTGTTGTGCATACCAAATGGGATCTATCATTAATACCATCAGACTTTACGAAACACACACAGGGTCAGAATGAGAAGATTTTTTGAGTTTCCCAGTGCATGGTACGTCAACATCTTAATTAAATTTAATTACTCGCAGCTGCAAATGTGTTGAAAACTGCTAAGTGAAACACCCAGTGCCCTGTTCCAGCTTTTTCTGAACTTTAGCCATTGCCAGTGGAAAAGAACTTTGCCTCATATAGAGACTGAAATATAAATACATCTGCTTGCTTTGCCAGAGCTAGACTGGGTACAAAACTGCTTGACTAAGTCCTGTTTCTGGGACTGTTGTTTAAGAACTGTAAATCCCTTCCCCTTTCTGTACACTTTTTTCAAAGTGGATAATGCATAACCAGGATGTGTGTCTTCTATGCCACTTGACAGATTAAATCCTGAGGGCTGCAGAGGGCTTTCAGTAGTTTTGTTGAAGCAATTTCATGTTCTACCAGAAAGAGAACAGTGGAAATCAAGGAGGCTTTTCAACAAAATCCTCTCAGCTGGTGCCAGTGAGGCAGGATTGTTAAAGTGAACCACTCAGCCCTAGAGCCATGCAGCTTCCTCTTGCTTCCCCCTTTCAGAAGAGAGGCAAGATTTCCATATGCTCAGATGTACTACTCATGATTGATTGATTGATTTAATAGCATAGTCTGTGGCTGATTTAGTCTCATAGAATGGTAGGTGTTGGAGGGGGCCTCTGGAGATCATCAAGTCCAACCCCTCTGCCAGAGCAGGATCACCTGGGGCATGCCACACAGGAACAGATCCAGGTGGGTTTTGAAAGTCTCTGGAGAGGGAGACTCCACAACTTCTCTGGGCAGCCTGTTCCAGTGCTCTGTCACCCTCACAGTAAAGAAGTTTTTCCTCATGTTGAGATGGAACTTCCT
>JANHGN010024849.1:0-63925 GCA_024605025.1 Megaceryle maxima
AATCTTCAATACATTATAGATACAAAGTCCAGAATGGGTTTTATTGGATGATTCAAACCAAATACAGGGGGAAATTGGAGTTTTAAGAGTATGAAAAAATCTGGAGTCTGAGGGTACAGGACAACTGGATAAGATTATGAAAGAATATTAACTTCGGAAAGATTTGTAACTTGAGATGTCTGAACAATGGGTACAGCTACAAAACACAACAAATGACATCTACAAAAACAGGTCTTGCATAAACTTGAGTGTCTCTCAAATTCTGCTAGAATATCTCAAAAGCAAGTAGACAACATGGTGGTTGAAGGGAGCAATATCATGTGATGCCTTTCTAGAAAGCTCTTCTATGTTACTATCTAATTTCACTCAGCTAATACTCCTCAAAAGAAAAAGGATTTGTGACTTAAAATTCTTCCTTCTAGTCTGGGAGTCCTACAGCACCCAACAAATTTCTGAAAGGAGGGATTTTTTTCTTTTCCAGTACGATGGCTGCTCACAGGAGCAGATGTGGGCAGGAGGATGGATGAACGGACAGCAGGACACAGTTTCCTTACTGGCTGCTTGCCCAGCTCCATGCAGCGTTGTGTGCAGCTCTTGCTTAAGAAAAGCTTCTCAGTATCAGAACAGGTTTGGTTTTTTTTATAAAAGGCAAAAATGAGGTTTTAGAGGAGTCACTTATAACTCTCCACTTTCTGCAGAGCCCTGGAAAGTGACACCCTTGGCTCTGTATCTGCTGGGCTGCTAGGGGATCAATAGCCCTTCTGTCAATTCACTGAGCTGTGTGATGAAGCAGCTGCCAATACAAACTCTTCAGGCACAGTTTAATCCAGAGGACAAACAAAGACAGTATCTAATATGGTCTAATGGGTTTACTAAAACTTATTTTAACAGATTTCTCCTGATAAAAATGCTTTTATTTACAGCAACCGACGATCCCGCGCCTCTCCAGAACGATCACCCAGAACGACACCCGGCCCCCGAGCGCTCGGCTCCGTCCCGGCAGGCGCGTGGACCGGAGCCGCCTGTATCAGGGATCAGCTGTTAAATTTTCCCGGAAAACATCAGCGTTTCCAGGCGGGGGATTTTTGCAAAAACCCCTGGTTTTGCTGGGAAGGGCTTTCCGCTGAGACCGGCTGCGGGCTGCCGTCCTGCCACTAAGCTCTGGCCGAGGGCCCGGCCGCCCGAGCCGCGGGGCCGGGCGCTCCCGCCCGCACCGGCCACCGCCATCGCGACACCGGGACAGCGCCGCGCGTGCGCGGGAAGACGGGCGGCTGGGGCCGGGGCGGGGCGCCATCTGCTCCCCGGCTGGGCGCGCCCGCAGCTCGGGGGGCCAACCGGCGGCAGCCGGGCTGTCCTTCGGGCCGGGTGCGAGTCCCGGTCCGAGCGGCGGGGCTGAGGTCACGGGGCGCTCCAGCTGCAGCCCTTGGCTGCTCCAGGCTGTCCTGTCTCTTCCGAGCCGGCCGTTCCCAACGAGCCGTCCTGTGTCTGGCGCGGGACAAGGATTAGCGCGACACTGGGCCACCTGGGGACATTGGGAGCGTTGATCATAGCGCCACAGAATCGTTCCGGTCGGAGAAGACCTTTAAGGTCACCGAGTCCAACCGTTCCCCCAGCACTGCCGGGTCTCTACCAAACCATGTCCCTCAGCACCGCATCTCCAGGTCCCACACCACGTGTTGCAGCACGCCTTCAGCTCCCGTGTTTCTTGCCCTGGTTACGTAACTGGTATAGCAATCCCTGAGCGGTGTGTTTCAGAGGCTCACAGAGGGCTGGTCTCACCTTTCCTGTGTTACTGGAGCCATGGGACAGCTGGCAGCAGGCACCTGGCTGGCAGGCATCACCCTGAAGGAGAGTCTGGGGTTCTCAAGTGATAGAGAAGTGTCTGACAGCACCAAGAACCCACCATGTGCTCCGAGTCGGTGCTGAGTCGTGCCATCTGACTTGAAGAACCAAAGCAAGTTAGAGGACGGCTGCGGCAGGCTCTCACGCCTGCGAGCTCCTTGTGCCCAAGCTATGCAATGTATGTGCAGCACACACCTTCGGTACCTCACAGAGCTCTGCCTTTCCCCATGTTACCAGAACAGGAGATCCTGGTGCCAGCCTCCCTCCGCCAGCCCCTGCCCAGCTGCTCAGGAGGAGTTTGTCCCTGGTTAGATCACAGTGTGCTCTTCAGCTCTTAACCTTCTAAGCGAGTATGTGCTGCGTGAAAGCTGCTCCCTTTGTCCTCCCTGTTAATGTCTCTCTCTGACGGGAGTCTCAGAAATAACTAAAGCATTTGTAAAGAATGGCAGCCAATTCTCCTGTAAAATGTTACCATTCAAGGTGGATGGGATGATCTGCTGTAGGCTCAGCTGCTGGGCTCCTCAGTCTGGTTTTACTCCATGAGAGATACTATGGAAGATAGTCCGCAACTGCATTTGAAAGACATCACTAACGATTTGCTCTCTGTAATTAAATGTTTCTGTAGCACTCCCATGAGACTCACTAGCGGGGGGGGGGGGCGTGCACAGAGGTAACTCAGTGCTTTGTGCTTTCCTTCAGGCTTTCTAGGTCTCATCCCAAATCACTAGACTTCCGTTATCAGTGGTCAGAAAAATTCCTCAAGTTTGATACATGGCTACGCAACTCCTAATGCTCAGTGCTACATCACACCATCATGCTGAGCATAAGGATCTGCTAGCTCAGTTACGCTGAGCCTTTCAGTACAGAACAGAACAGAAGATCGGCAAAAACATTTGGGTTCCTGTCTGCTTTGCTAGGCACCCATCAAAATTCTGGACTTTAGTCACTATTTATACGGTAGGAATTGCATTTGGAGTACTTCAAGGGCAGTTCCTCACACTGTCATGTGGGCAGGATTCTATCTGCATGGGTTAGAGCTTTGTAAACAGCAATGTGCTGCCAGTAGGAAAAGTGTAGTAATAGAAAGGAGGGAAAGATTCAAAACTCCATTTCTAATGCACTAGTGTAAATCTCTTGCTGGGTAACATCCAATGTAAAGTTTGGAAGATTTTAAATTTTAAATGTGATTACTTTGTAAATTCTCAACAGAGAAATTATGGAGTTTGAGGGTGGACTCATTTCCCAGGAGAAATACTGCTTCTTAAATCAGAAGATAGATCTGCCAGATATTTACACATTTACTGGAACATGAAATAAAAATGAATTCAAGAGCTACATGACTTGTAATTTTTGGACTCGCTTCTTTCAAAACACCAGTTAAGGTTTTCACTAATGAAGTACATGTCTTGTGATGCTGACGTATAAGAAAAGCTTGTCTGCAAGCTTGATCTCTCTCTTCCCACATGCAAATTAAATGCCTTTTTATTCTAAGAATTTGAAGAACTCTTTTAGAAATCAAATATGCCTGGAGAAGGACTGCACATGGATATTGATTAGTTTTATGATGTCTGCTGCTAACTGCATCACTTTCAGTGCTAAAGTGAAATGAGTCATGAGTGCTGTAGGGCACTGGGAGAGTGTCTGAGCTGCTTATGACAGTCTATTAATATTGATGGGACTGGGCAATGTGCAGAGAACACTTCCCAGTGTGGGGGGTTATGATGTGTACTAGTTAAAGGAGTAGGAGTAGCAATACTTTTTACTTGCCAACCTGCCTATCATATGACTGTAAAACAGAGTTAATTTCTCTGCGCCTCTGTTCTTGCTGCTGTAAGACTGAGCTCATGAGCTGCCAGTGTATTGTTAACACTGCAGCTCCCTGGAGGGAAACAGTTACACACTCACTGTTTATTTTTGTATGCAAAGCTATTCGCAAAGCATAAGTTTCTGCAGAAACTTACTTAAAACTTTTGTTTCGATACTATGATTCTCCCCTAGTTGTTTTTCACAATGTAAATATTAGGGAAAGGTTTTTTAAAAATCAAGAAAATCTGCGTTGCCAGCGGATTCCTGCAAAGCGTTTCCATTTTGCAATCTCTTTGCCAGGAGCAGCACTAGAGAAGGAATATGGAGCTTCAGTTAATCTTACCATTAATATATAAAAGCTTTTCTCCGCTAGTCTCTGTAGAGCATGTCCTCTCTCTGGAGGCACTTTCGAGCCTGAAATCCCGTTCTGCCTGAAATCCTAGTGACCTCTAGCTGGAGAGTCCAGCACTTCATTGCTGCAGCCTTAGAAAGCCATTAGTCAGCAGGTTTTCCAACCTAGAGCTTAGACCCGAATAGAAATCTTGCAGGTATTGGTGTATTTAAAAATTCTCCTTTAGTTTGAACTCCCGGATACTGCGGCTTGCATTAGGAAAAGGGTGTCCAAGATGTTTTCAGAACAAGTCAACTCACAGCACGTACCACAAGCAGGTGCAGTGCCAAGGGCTGCGGGAGTCTGTGAATTAGGTAAGTCACCCAAACACACCTTTTTTTTTTTTTTTTAAGCTGTATCTGTTTGATAGTAGAAATTTTATTATCAGAGTACTCCTTAAAACCCAATGGACCCCTGATACTTCCAGGGTAGCAGCTGTTCTGCATTACTTTAGATGCTTCATGCTGTTTAGCTTTTAACCCATATAATTGTCTGTTGCTCAATAGAGTTTGCCAGAGCCTTTTTTTTTTTTTTTCTTTTTTTTTTCAGGGATTGCAGGCAGGGCTTTTTTCCCCTGTTGTCTTTTTTGTTGTTTTGTTTGTTTGTTTATTTGTTTGGGGGGGGGAGGTTAGGCAGTTTGACAGAAAGAGTAAAATACAGCTGGTTTAGGTTTTTAAGGTACTGTTAATGTGCTCTAACTGCATTGTTAACATGATATCAAAAGCTAAATAGAGCAGGAGGATTGGGGTCTAACCCAAACAATGCTCTCCTTTGTCTTTCAGTCCTGCAGTTAAACAGTCAGTTTAGGGCAGAACCTGGTACTTGTCAACCAAATTGTGCCATCAGTTACAGGTGTTCCAACCCCAGCACACTCTAAGCATAATGCACAGTGGGGAAGGGCCAGTCCTACCCTGACATGGTGGACAATGACAGAAGCCATCCAGAGCAGACCAGCCTGAGGCTGATACAATGTGATGCCTGTCAAAAAGCAAGCTCAGTTTACTTGAGCCATTATTTCCAAAGTTAGATACAGGCTGCTGGGTATCACTGGGGAATAAAGCCCTGTGTCTGCTTGAGGAGCTTTCCCAGAGATTTAGTTCTTTACAGTATGCAGCATTTATTTGGTATTTTACTGACCTGAACTCTGGAACATGTGCAGCATAAAGTGTTGGCATGTTGAGAAGTTCGGGCACATCTCAGTGGTTCTTCAGTGGGCACTGATTAAATACCACCTAGCACTGGACCACCACCAGCATTTTTGAGGAATGCCTGATGTGTCTAGTGCATGAGGAGTGGGTGGTGGAGACATATCATTGCTGTTTTAAAGTACAGGTCTTAAAAGCCAGTGAGGAACCTTTCCCGCTAAAAATTCCAGCGAATAATTAAATTGCATTTGTAAGAACATAGGAAGCTAAACAATAGGTTAAAGAAAGAAGGAAAAAGATCAAGCTGTAATGCAAGGTTATGCAAAAAAAAAATCCAGAAGAGCTTGTTTCCCTTAGTGAAGGAACAAAGACAGCTGGCCAGAGTGTGCATGGGCCTTGCACTCTTCCAGAAGACCTTCCTGCAGGTTGCTCACTTTGAAAGTGCTGCTTTCTCACCTTAAAGGAAACATTTGTCTGAAAGTGTATGCAGAACACTGTCTAACCAGTACGCCCAGCTCTGTGCTGCAGTCAGCAGGGTTTGGGTCAGTTCCTTCCATGCAGGTGGAATGCTCAGAGTGTCTCTTACTCTGCACTCTTGCCAAAGACAACGCATACACAGGGTTTACAAGAGCTGCAATTGGTCTGTACTCATGACAGTGTGGAAGCCCTTTCCTTCGCAGGCTATGGATCCCCCTGGCACACCAGTGATGTAAAGGAGCCCTTTGCAACACAGTCCTAGGGCAGGAATAGAGGTTGAACATATTCCTGACCTAGGGCCAGAGACACAAGAAGTTCTAGGGGATACCATGATCCCAACAGCAAAACTTCTGCTACATCGACTCCCCAACTCCCATGGTATATCATGTTTTATCTTCTGGTTAAAGCTAAGACCCAGAACAGACAGGAATTACCCATACCCAGGTCCTCTTGGCTATAGGAGGAATTTTGACTTTGTACCTCCTAGAGGTGGACCATTTTGATTCTTGAGCAATTACATCTGTCAATATCATGGTTTAACCTCTGCTGGCAGCTGAGCACCACACAGTCACCCACTGCTTTCCCTCCACCACTGTGGGATGGGAAGAAGTAGAAAGAAGAAAAAAAGGTGAGACCCCAGTGGTTGATATAAGTACAGTTTAATAAAACAACACAGAAAGAGAAGAAAACAGTACTAACAATAGTGCTAATGAAATGAGAGACAAAGTGTGCAACAGAAGCCAAGAAGGCTCTACCTGTGCTGGAGATGCCAACTTTCCCTGGTTCATCTGCACTGAAGCCACACACTGAAGCAAATTGAAAGCAAGTGCCCCCACCTAGCCCTCCCCTTATATAGGGGCAGGACTCAGTGTGGTATCGACTCTCCCATTGGCTGGTTTGGTTGCTTGTCCTGGCTGTGGCCCCTCCCAACTGCCTGGGCCAGTGGCTACTGTTGATTAGTGCAAACCGGGCCCAGGACAGTCAAATATAAACTACAAAACTCTTTCAAGCCGTGACAGAGCTCTTCATTGTTTAACTTGCCTATCTCTGCCTAGAACCTTCCAGAGCCTTTTATTCAAGTCAGTGTACGATACTGGCACCATTTCACATCTGAAGACAATGACCTTTTTGTGCACTGTCACACTTGAAGTTGCGTCCTTGGAGAATGAGTCTCTTCTTGTGATTTTTCTCAGCAAATCTCAGGTCTCATGACTTTTAAGGCCCCTTCAGAGGAATAATATAATTCCTTCCTGACCCCCAGTGAGGGTTTGCAGTCTGTTTATTAATAGGCAGGAGTCTGATCTTCAGCTGGAATAATCGAGTCCTTGCTTCCATATGGGTTAGACGGGTCAGCTGACACCAGGGACAGATTTGGCCATCCAGAAAAACCTCACACCCTGCCTGTGGGAGAGACGGTTCTGCGGGAGGGCAGCCCGGGGTGGTCCCCGCCCCCGCGTAGCGCGGAGAGCAGCGAGGGGAAGAGGCTCCGGAGCCTCCCCGTTTAGGGAGATGAGCCATCGGCTCCCACTCGTGACTCCCCACGAGCAGACTTCCAGGGCTGGCTCGGGGTGCAGGTATCTGTGCTCAGAAGTGGAAAGAAGCCGTCGGTCAGCAGTGACGCGCTGTGGCTGGAGGCAGAACTGCTGTCCCTGGTTGCAGACCCGTCCTCCAGCACTGCGCGGGGACCGGGCTGCAAGGGGGTTTGTGGGATGAAAACACTGGGGGAGCTCAATGAAGTAGATTAAAATAGTCAACGTAACAGTTAAAGCTCAATTCAGTGTGTATGCATCGACAGCTGTGCTTCTGAACAGGCATCCACCTGCAAAGCATAGAGAATGCCTCGAGTTCTGCAGAAGCTTTGGGCACTCAGGTGACCACAAGAGGTGCCAGCGATGGCTATTAAAATATGACACACAGAGACATACCATGATATTAAAGTTCGCCAGAGGGTTACAGCTGAGATAAGGCTGCTGAATGTAATTTCACTATTCTTGGGGCTTAAAGTTCCAGGAAGTACATACGGTAAGTGTGGCTAAACTCCAGCTTTGTAAGCCATTGCCAAAAATTAGTTCGGTACTTGAAGTAAAAATATAGTTGGCTGAATAGTTAAAATTGTAAAGGTGTAAAAGAGAATAAAATTTTCTTTAAAAAACATTCCATGCCAGCAATTGGGTGCTTGGCTCATTCGGCCCTTTGCGGAGCTGGGGAGGTTTGTGCTGGGCATCAGGCTGAGGTGGGACAGAGGGATTTTGGAATGGGTGGCAGTGCAGAGGGCGCTGGATTTGTCACCAGAGTCTCTTGGAGGAGACAGCCTGGCTCTTCTCCATTAGAAAGCACCAGAGCTCCCCCTCTTCCCAGAGATACTAAAACTCTCCAGCTGACCCACTCTGCAAAGAGCAACTCTGAATGAATACCTTTGGGACATTTTCACTTCTGATGCCACTAATTGTTACTGGTTTTGTCCTGGATTCTAGCTTTTGCTGAAAACAAAATCATAAGACTAATGTTTAGAAAATAATTCTAATGACTTGAGGTAAAAATTTTCATATTTCATTTAAACTGCTAATGTGAAAGATCAAATAGAAAGGCTCTTCAACCCAGCAAATTTTAGTACATTCAGGAAAAGCTGCTTTGAACATGGAAAAGACTGCAGGTGGATGCTCTGAAAGGTGAAGTCTGACTGTGAGCAGGCAGGAGAATCTTAGGCCTCTCCTGTTGTTGGAGTTGTGGATAAATCATTAAACATTCTCTGCAGCACAAACTTCTTGTCCTAGCCACCAGAGATGCTTTTATTCCAATCACTTTGTTATTGCCATGTGGTAACTACTGGCTCCCTGTCCTTGCTGCAGGGGTGTGCAGGTCATGTCTCCCCAGGACAGGAGTTGTGGTCCTCATGGAGAGCTGACCTGTCTCCAGAGCCCTGGCAGGTGTTCTCACCCACTGGCTGGTGGTGAGGACAAGTGTCCCCTGGACCAACTCTGCAGTGAACCCAGACTTTCTCCTTCTGCAGCCCATGAGTTTTCTTTTTCAGACAATTTGATTTGGTGCATTTGACTAAAATTCGGATAGTTTTAGGGGAACCCAAGCTGTGTTTCAGCTCAGCAGTTCTTCTCCAACTAACACATAAATATGGCTAAATTGGACAATTACTTTGACTCTGGCTGACCTGGGGCAAGGAGTGCTCTCCCTCAGGAGAGCCCCAGGAGTCTGAGCCTGCCCCAGAAAAGAATAGTCCAGACAGCAGAGACAACTGCCCACTGGGACTTGGCCTTCTGAAGGGCAGAGTAACAGAGGGCTGTGCTCCGAGGGAACCTTGCTTTCCTCCAGCTGTCCCCCAAAGACAGGGAGGGTGAGCAACTAGAGTTTGGGAACTATTAGCTGGGCTGGGCTGGAGCTACAGTGCTCAGCACCCTATGGGAATCACCCCTTCCAGAGGAGGGCTAATGCATTGCACAGAGACAGGGTACACCTGTGTGGGTGCTGGGGGGATTTCAGAGCGTGACCCTTCCCTCATCAAAAGTAATACAAATCTATGAGTTGAAAAGAAGAAATAAACCCCAGTCTGACCAGCAGGAAAGAGCACATTTTGGGGGCACACTTCTAAATGGCAGAAGGGTTCTCCCCTCTCAAGGAACAAGTGACAGGACAAGAGGAAACGGCCTCAAGTTGCACCAGAGGAGATTTAGGTTGGAGCTGAGGAGCAATTTCTTCCCCATAAGGATTGTCCAGGGCTGTCCCAGGCTGCCCAGGGCAGGGGTGGAGTCCCCGTGATCCCTGGAGGGGTTTCCAAGCCCCCGGTGGAGCTGTGGTGCTGGGGGCCAGGGGTCAGTGGTGCCCTGGCGGTGCTGGGGGAACGGCTGGACTCGATGATCTGAAAGGGCTCTGCCAAACGATCGGACAAGACCGTCCTTCCGACATGACACGGTGCGGCTGCTGCGGGGAGGGGCTGGGAGGTACCGTGCGCGGCGCGGCTGCTGCACCCGGGGGTCCCTGACAGACGGGCCGGCGATAACGGCGGCCGCGGCCGGGGGCGAGGCACCGTCCTCGCAGCGCGGCGGCCACGGGGGTCCGGGGACGTGTGCGGGGGTCCGGGGGCGTGTGTGGGGCGCGACCCACGAGCGGCCCCCCCCCGCCCGCGCTGCCACAGGCTCCGCCCGCCGCCACCGGGGGCGAGCTCCCGCTCGGCCGGGACCCCACGGGGCGCGCGGCCGCTTCGGCAGCCGCGGCTCCTCCGGTCGCTCCGCTTCCCCAGCTTAGCTGAGCTCCCGGGCTCCTGCGGCTCCGCCGGCCCCGGGGCTCCTCTCCTCCCTGCCGCCGCCGCAGGTTGTTGCCGCTGGGGCCGTCGCTGCCCGGTCCCACCGGCGTCCCCCTCCCTCCTCGCCCCGAGGTAGGTGCCTTCCCTGGGTGCGCTCCCCAGAGCGCGGGCAGCATCACCCCGTATTGATCCGCGGGCCCCCAGCTTGGGGAGGTGTCGGGGACTGTTGCCTGTCGGCTCGCGGTCCGCGGGGTCTGCAGGCGGTGACCCCGTCGCTGCCCGCGGCGCGGTGAGCGGGGCCGGGCCGGGAAGTCCATGGCCACGCTGCCAGGGCAGGCTCCATCGCGGGGGACACCGATAGTTCCTGCCCTCGTCCTTCCTCAACTTCGTTATGTCTGCGGAAGAGTTCAGAATAATGGTTAGTTTTTCTGAGACAAAAGCGGTAGGTAATGCCCTGTATTGCTGTGTTACTGCCCAGCTTCAGCTCTTCATCAGCACAACAGCAGCACCCGCCCCTGAGCAGGACTTCGACAAGGAAGAGCGGTAAGAGGAATTGCTTGTGAATCCCCCCGAATTAGCGGTCCTGTCCCGAGGAAGCTCGGTGTTCGCCTTTCAGTGATAATTCTAACAATGCAATCAGCCGCTTGCCTGTTGTATAAACGTCTAGCCCTTTCCTTAGCTCTTTTCCTCCTTAGGGAGCACAGCTTGCTTGTGGTGCAGGTGTAGAACGCTGGCGATGGCACTTCAGTGGTTACATTTTCTCTGCTTTGCTTTGTTTTTACATTGTTATGTTGAGGATAAAATACTCCTGGAAATGTGGAGGTGTGCTGCCTGGCTCCAAGGTGGCAGCCTGGGCATTCCCAAGCAGCAAGTTTCTCATGCCTGTAAAATTTCCGGTTGCCAGAACTCTGGGACCACTGAGGAGGGGAGCTACTGCCACGCTCCCCATGGAACAAGTGGTCCAACTGAGCATGAAGTTAACGTGGAAGCATTAATCATCTTGGACTGAGGGAAAGTAATTATTTTAATAATTTTGTGACTTTGCAGGGTGAAACTGGAGAAGATGTATCATTACGGTACCCTTTATAAAGATACAAAGTCTAGTAATTACTACTCGGACTAGCTTAACTTCAAGGAATACCTGTGCTCCTTCCTCATAGCTTTTATGTACTGATGTATTGTGAAAAATAAATTAAGCTACAGACTCCTATTCAAGAAAATTTCCTTGAGCAGCTGACCTTGGTTGACATCCTTTTGGTCTATCCATTTCTGTATTTCCCTTAGTGGGCAGCAGTCCTGGTCTAGGTTACAAGGTTGTGGTGTTACTGGGTTTCTCTAGTAAACTCAATTATAATAGGCTCTCCATTTTACTTATTTTGTCTCCAGAGCCGTGAACCTCCACTGGGAAATTTGCAATCTTCAAAATGCTTCTTAATCCTGAATGCTGATGAATTTTTACCTTCTCCAGGATGCACCAGCAGAACACTGCCCAGGTCTTCTGGGAGTGACGCGCAGGTAACACCATCCTGGAGGCACCAGCTTTGGGGGTGGTAACATACCTGAGAGAAGTGGAGAGAGCTAAGCCAGGGCTGAACACACCATGGGAGCAAACACCTCCAGCAAGTCTCCACCTTTTGATGAAAACGAAGATGGTAAGAGCTTTATCTAGTTGTTCTCTAGGACTGCAAAGTCCCCCAGTGCAGAGACTGTGAGTCTGTGAGTTGCCATCAGCTCCTGTGCTGGGGTTGCCAACACTTGAACATCTTACTTAATCAAAGGTTTGTCGAAGTCTGCAGCAGCAGTGTGCCCTTGGTCTCTTTCAGAGCTGTGGTCAGGGGTCAGGTGCTCCTTCTGCCTCCCCTCTCTACAGCCCGGCAGTTGGACAAGAACTGTTGGCAGAGGTTTGGATTTGAGTTGTCTCTGGGGCACTGCCAGGTGCTTTGGAGGCAGGAAATGCTGCTGTTCTGGAGACCAGGGAGTTTTGTTCTGGAGACCACAGCACAAGGAGGAGTGATATGAGGTGTGGTGAGATGATAGCCTGAGCGATGTTTGTTCCCATCCCTGCTTTGGGTTTGGTAGGAGGGCCACTAGGAGACCTGGTCAGCAGCAGCAGAGGTGGAGGTTCCTGGTGACTGTGCAGCTCTATCCACTGGCACTGGCAGACCAGCTTGCAGGCTTGGTTGGCTGGAAAAGGAGAACGCATTGCTGAGAGCAGGACTGGAGGCCAGTGTCACTGTGCTGCCAAGATTATAGAGACAGTCATTAAAAGATTGTTCCATAAATATATTTTCTGTTGCATGAGTCAGCTTGCTAACTGCCATATGGGCTTTCATCTAGGTACAGTAATAAAATGCATATGTAGATAAATACAAATACATAGAAATAAAAGTAAAATCTATGAGAACCTAAATAACTCATAAACTGCTGTCCCAAAGGTAAGAACTCCAGTCAGGGAGGATGTAATCCTGATTACCAGGGGCACAAGGGGAAAAGGAAGAGACATTAACCAAAACCTGGTCTTTCTCCCTCAGCTCCCTGAGGAAAGAGATCTCAAGGAGAAATGTGGGGAAGGGACAAGTTGTTTTGTGCCACAACTTACTCCCCTTGCTGTCCTGACCCCCCCATCATAGAATCATAGAATCATCTAGGTTCAAGATCATCCAGTCCAACCATTAATGGTCCATGCTCTTCACTGCGCACCTCCATTTGTCATCCTGCAGAGAAGGTTTTGCATTTTGGGGTCTGCCTTTGCTGCTGTTGCCCTCCTGATGCAAAGGGAGCTGGCAAATTGTTCTGTCCTTTTGCCCTGTGCTACTGCACCCGCAGTACCAGCTGCCTGTCCATGGCTGTTTGGCTGTGGTTCCCAAACTGTTAATGCCACTGCCTGCAATTTTTCTTTGGTTTTGTTGTGGGGCTTTTTCCAGTTAACTTTAATCCAAAATAAATCTGCGCTGTGAGTTTTTCCTGGAGATTTTATTCCTGGTGTGTCTAAATGCTCAGTATTGGCGTCTCTTGCAAATAACTACCTGTGCTAGCTCAGGATGGCTAACAGTGTTCACAGTGCTGATCACCTTCCTTGGGGTGTTACCCCCTGGCTGTGAGATTGGATGTAACAAATTGAATTTGCCTTGGGGTGGCTGGTCTCTGCTGAGCCTTTCTCTGCATTCGACATGCTTCATGCAGCATCAGCTCCTATGACTTCAAAATAAATAACACCCTGAGCAGTGCGGTGACCTGTGCAGGGTGACTGTCTGTGGGGCAGTAAATCTTCTTGTACAGGTGATTTCTTACCAGAGACGGTTCTGCGCTTGGAAAGGGGTCAGTTTCAGCAAACAAAACCTATTATCTCTCTGGCAAAGGGCACTGGGCTTTCCAAGTGTGAAATGCCACACCCCATGCTCGGTGTCTTTGTGTGTTGTGCTGGCAAGTCAAGGGAAAGGCCCGGTCCTGGCCATCTCAAGTGGTTCAGTGTCATCTGATGAGTTTCTATAGGGTCAGGATCTTGGACCCAGATACAGCATCCAGACCAGTGCAGTTGTGCTTTCATGGTCCTGACCAAATGTAAAAAGTGGTAGCACATTTTTTTTCTAGTCATAGTTTTATATACCGGGGGAAGAGAAAGCCAGACGAGATGGGCATGACCCCTATGAACTTTTCTATTGTCTTGGCAAATCTGTGACCAGAGACTGTATTAGCTGGGATGTCACAACCTTGTCCTTATTCTAATTTCAATTAAAACTGAAATTAATTAAGAGCTGCTGGGTACAGCCAGAAGCAGCACAACAGCTCTTCAGCTTTTTGACACTGGCAGGTCACTGAGCTGCAGCCTGCGGAGAGCGATCCTACCTCTTTGGATGTGCCAGAGAGAGACTTTTCCTGATTCTTCACAGCCCAGGTTCTACCTCTGGCAGTTCAGTGCTGCAGCTGCACTGCCAGATGCTACCAGATACTCACTGGAATGTTGCTGGGGGAGGCAGAAGGAGGAAACATCCTTGTCTAACAAGGATTTTGCTGTTGCACCCAAGGATTCAGTTTGCTTCTTGGAGTACTATGCTGTAATATTCAGTGATTTAATTTCTTTCATTACCTCTCAATGTGCTTAAAAATATAAACCCCCCCCCCACCTTTGAGAATAGTCAGGCAGTTGCAACAAGGTGAAACCTTTTGCAAAGCAGGGTTGTCAGGAGCTGACTCAAAGGTGAAAACATCTAGATTTGTATTGTGCTGTAGTTTCTGAATAGCTGTGGGCAAATGACTTCACCTTCCCATGCCCCTGTTTTTCCTTCAGCAGTGGGCTCCCTTCTCACCCCACAGCTTGGCCGTTTGCTCCATCAAGTGTAGACCATCTTCTGTGGAGTGTGGACCACCTTCCACCATGCAGAGATGGGTGGCACAGAGCAGGGCAATATGTCTCTCGCCTCGCTCAGCTCCCGTTGTCCTTGGATATGCACACACAGTCACAAAGCCTCTTGCATATTTTTCCCAATTGCTGTTGCTATAATTTGACTATTTTCTGTGGCACCAGGATTATTTTTTTTTTATTAATTTTTTTTAAGATGGGCTTCTCAAAGAGGCTTTCTTTGCCTTCGGCTGAAGTAGGATGACAGTAGTATTTTTCTTTCAGCGTTTCCTCTGAGTAGGCACAGTGGTGGATAATAAGCTAGTGAGATGAAAAGAAAATGTAATAACCAGACAGAAGGTTCAGTGCTGCAAGGTGCTCTCCACTTCCAGCATAGTCAGGATGAAACCAAAAGCTGGATTTTGTGTTGCTTCTGGGCAAAAGGGTGTGGAAAGCCTCCCAGAGGATGGCAGCCAGATACTCTCCCCAGCTAGCCAGATTTGTTGGAAGGTAAAGCAGAAATAGGTAGTAGGTGAGGACAATTGCTGGGTGAGATGGATGTACATCATTCCATGGTCCTTTGCCAGTGTCCTCTCCAGCTCACTATCTGCTGTTCTGTCTTCAAATTGCCCCAGGACCAAGAAGAGCATAGACATGTCTTTGTGCATCTGCACCAAATTCAGCTCCTCGGTACAGAGGGACTTGGATGAACATTCCTGATCCTGTGGTAGCACTTGTTTCCCCAAGGCAGCAGAGAAGGAAGGAAGGGAGGGAGGGAATGTAATGCAGATGGGGGGAATTACAGTGACAAAAGGAAGATGAGTCATAGCAGACTGTAGGGTGTTGTGTTGTACTGGGGTGGGCTGCAGGGATGGGAGGAACTGAGCCCCCTGAAGCATTGACTCTCACTTGGTAGATGGAGTCTGGGGGCTCTTGCAGGGTTGACTTGTCTCTGATAAAGATGTTTTTTGTGTCTGGTTAAGTTCTGTATTTTTTTTAATCTAGATACTGTTCCTCGAACCTGGCTTTAGAAATACAACCACTGCTTTCAAAATGGTATTTCATGCTTATGCTTCAGTTGCTTCTTTATAGCAATTGTATTATCTTCCTTGGCATCTCTTAAACATCATTTCTCTGAGTTGGCATATCACATGAATTTCCTCTCTGAAGGGCAAATTCCTTGGCTTTTTCATTGTTTTAGATGCCATCAGGCAGTGAAATGAGGCTTGCCAAATCTGTAGATGTGGATTCGGGATGAAGAGCATGCGTTTGGTTCCTGATTTGGACACCACAAATTCCAGTACTCTTTGGGAGTCACTCTGGATTGGCTCACTGTGAAAACTGGGGATGGTAGAAAGGCTGAAACAGAGACATTAAAATGTGATTGTGCCTAGTTTGAGAGCCTTAAATAAAATTAAAAGTATGCAATTCAGCTTTCTTAAGACCAGCTCAGCTATAGACCTGTGTTAAAAATGTTAATGAAAACATTAATACTAAAAGACAAGGAGGTAGAGGGTGTAAAGATGTCCATGAAAACATTCCTATTAAAAGACAGTAGAGACGGTGTTAACACTCAATATCTGTCTGCCAGCTCAGCTCCTCTGGATTTGCAGCTGTTCCAGATGTTAATGTCTGCTGGAGTTGTGCATTTTGTGTCTGCCCCACTCTCACAGAGCACCTGGGACCTGGGAGTCCCCCTGCCCATAGTCATGGGCTGCGTGGGATGGCACAAAGCTCCTGCAGCTCACCTCTCTCCACAGCAGGCACAGGGGGTTTCTTTCTCCTCTCATTTTTCCTTGCAAATGTTTGCTCAGCCATTTAATAATTGAATGTTTGCTCTTTCTTGCAGTCACCTTTGACCATTTTGAAATTTTGCGAGCTATTGGGAAGGGCAGCTTTGGAAAAGTAAGTATTTTGTGACCTAATCACCATTTAGACAGCTGGAAATGTAACTGACTGAGAAATGGGTGAATTAGAGGCGCACGTGAGGGTAAAGAAATAAAGCCCTGCATTGTCAATGAGCTCTGACCTGAGCTTCAACTCCTGGTAATCAGGAAGGAATCAGAGACTGATTCCTCATCCATTCCATAGCCACAAATTATATTACAGGAGATTAAAATGAGAAACTGATAAATCAAATGAGCTGAATTTCATTATGTTTCTGGATAAGCATTTTCTAAGATTTCCCAGTAAATCAATGCTGAACACCTTGATGCATCTTTAATAAAGAACTACGATCAACATGAAAGGCCTGGCAGTTTTTTAAGAGGATATTTCTCCGTGAAACACAGTGTTTGTTATTAGGCATCAGGTTACGGTCATACGTTTTATTTTTATGCTGTTATGGAATTTCCTGCTTGTATAAACTGACAGAATTCTAGAAGGTTATTTGCCCCTTCACATAAAGGCACATTCATGCCAGAAAGGGGTGTGCCTTAGGTGCAGAGTGAGACAAAAATCTATAAACAAAGAGATTCGTTTGGTGGTGAAACAAAAAAAAAGGTTGACTGAAACTCTGCAAATTCATTCCAAACTCCTAAACTGTTGTGGAAACAAATCTGAGAAAACAGTCTGTTTCGTTTTGCACTATTACAAACTGAGTCTTTCATTGAAGCAACATTTCCTCTGGATTTGCTGAAATATACCTATAAGAAAAGTTCAAACTCAAACCCTAGTACTCCTCAAACAAAGCCTGAGGTTCATTGTGCACTGAATGAAGCTCATCAAGAAGCAGGAGGTCAGGTCCAGCTCCCCAGCTTCTAACCTGTCATTCTGTGGCAGAAAGGACTCTTCCACATGGTCATGAGCACGGAAGGGATGGACATGACCAAGATTAGTTAGTGCTGTTAAATACAAAGTTGACTTGTGTGTGATTCTCTACCTCACATTTTTTTGGTGATAAGTTCCTTCCCCTCACCTTCATCTCAGCAAAATTTCTTCTTTTGCTGAAAATTGGGTAAGAGATTCCCTGGCAATGTCCAGAATTGCACCGCTGGTACGTGGAGCTGTGAGTTATCAGCATGGACTCTGCTAAAGCCACAGGAGAACGCTCGTGTGACTGTGATTTACCTGACTAAATTTGCTGACAGATGACCTCTGATTTATCCCTTGATTTGCTCACTTAGGTCTGTGTTGTGCAGAAGAATGACACCAAGAAGATGTATGCCATGAAATACATGAATAAACAAAAGTGCGTGGAGCGCAATGAAGTGAGAAATGTTTTCAAGGAGCTACAGATTATGCAGGGCCTGGAACACCCCTTCTTAGTTAATTTATGGTAAGATATTGTTCCTTTGCTTACAGGCTAAGTCAATGTTGTCAGTTGGAGACATCTTTGAGACTGGATTTGCCCACTTTTCTTCTGTTCTCGGCAGTAGCTGGTGTGTTGCCATCACAGCATGATGGGCACCGTGAGCTGGCACTGGGCACACGTGTCACTGGTGGTGGGTGGGCTGCCCCACCTGATTACTGTTAGAGTCTGCCAGGTTCATTTCAAGTGGTGTGGTCTCACACACCATATGATTCAGCAGCCGATATCCTGTAGCTACAGGATTCCTCTGGAGTGGTGGGTCATCACATTTATTTGATCTGCTTTTAGAACAAGGTAGAACTTAGCAGTGCTAAACACAGACTGCAAGTGTTGTGGAGTAATATCCTGGTTTGTGGTGCTGCTTATCACATCAAGAAGCTGATTTATTGGTAAGAAAAAAAAAACAAAACATGAGAAAAAAGCTCGTAGCTGATTATTAGACAGTATCAAAGGGGCACTTGGTAACCAGTTGCATCAGACGAGGTCACTTAAAGAGGAATGGCAGATAGTGGCTGCATCCCCTGTTGTGTTGAGTAAATGGTTCCTGCTGCTGCCAGGAGAACCAGAGCCCAGTTATTAGTGCCACCGGTGCAAGGTCTTCTGGCTGTGAGTCTGGGCAGGGCTGTGTATGCTGGTTTAGGGCTCCTCTCTACATTGCTCCCATGGTCTGTTCCCACGGGTGCTCGGAGAAGATGAAACATCCACCTTGAAGAGCAGAATGTGAACCCCAAGGGGAGCAGAGAGTGTTCACCCAGAGCTGAATTTCCACTGCTGTATTGAGTTACCAATGTCTCAGCCAGCTGGGACTTTGCAGCAAGTGAAGGGATCTTCCAAGATCCCTTGGAGAGATCTCATGTATGTGAGTGGCTGCCACAAGTATCCATGATAAACATGCCCAAGAGCTGTGCCCACCTGCCAGACTCCTGCTCATCTCCCTTCACAAACCCTGAGGGGGGCACTGAGCAGTGAGCTGTATTAGAGTAGTGGGTTTGGGGAGGTTTGGATGTTGCTTTGTTTGTGAAGTGGCTGATATTAAGAGGTTTGACATCAAAACACTGGGTTTCCATTCTTCTCATGAACCTGCTGGTAGTTGTTCATACAAGCTGCTCTGACTCTGTTATGGATTTGAAGCTAAATTACCATCATCTCAAGTAAGACAATAGGAGTTTGGTCACAGCAGGAAATGGAGCATAGAAAGGTCATGAAATTATTATTTCCTAAATGAAAAAGTTCCAAGAAGTGATGAGTATTCCCAGAGGTACCATGTGTCCTTTTATAACCTGTCCTTTTTCAATAGTATCATCCTTCAACCATGCTTCTGCCATTTTAGGTACTCATTCCAGGATGAAGAAGATATGTTCATGGTTGTAGACCTGCTGCTTGGAGGGGACCTGCGTTACCATCTCCAGCAAAACGTGCGGTTCCAAGAAGGCACCGTGAAACTCTTCATCTGTGAGCTGGTGCTGGCCCTTGACTATCTCCAGAGCAGGCACATCATCCACAGGTCAGCTGGGGACTTTGTAGGCAGACTGATGCTTGTAGACTACAGTAGGGGTGGACTTGTTCCTCTTTGACATGAAAGGACAAATAGAAGCTTCAGAACTAAACAAAGTATTCTCCCACAAGCGTTTGCATTCTCTGGGCTTCCCAGAGAGGAGCATTTCATGTACAACAGGGAGCATCTCATTTCCCACTCTGGGACAGCCATGATACAGCCTATTTGATTTGTTTGCTGAGCCTGCAAAAAGCTGCCTCTAATAGGCTTAATTAGCTGCAGCTCATTAATTTCCATCTTGGTCTGGGGACAGGGTCAGTGTCAGCATTCAGAATTCCCCTGCTATACTTGCAAAAGAGTCTCCTTTATGCTCCCCTCTCTGTACCACACTGAAAGGTGGGGAATGGGAGCAGACACAGCTCTTTTCTATATTAATTCTCTTTCTAGAAGTGGTGAGAGTTTCTTTTTGGCCACCAGGATTTTTCATAACCAGTGAGAAAAGAGTTCCCACACATTTGAAGACCTGCAAAATAACAGAGGAGGTTGAGCTTTTCCCTGACTGGAGAGGCTGAGTTCAGCATTGGGCAGACAGATGTGCAGCTGCTTCCTACGGGTGCACCGGGCAGCACAAACCTCAGAGTCCAAGGGTTTTCAGTTAGTGGCTGCTAACGAGGTATGAACAGGGAGGGACTAACAGAGGGCTAATAAAGGCGAGGAGGAGATGATCTCATTTCTAAATACCACCCCAGAAGAGCATTCTAGTGGGGTGTGCAAATAAAGCATGGTGCAAAATTCAAAACTGAAGTGGTCCTGGTTCTTAGTAGGGGAAGGAACATGCTTGTTTGTGTCCATAGCATTTGGCTGCCATTTCTGAGCTGTGAATACAGGAAGGCTGACGCTTGGCGTGCCCAGAGCTTGTCCACTGCAGCGGTGGAGAGCCCCAGCGCGGTTTTGCTCTGATGGTGTTCGTGCCAGACCTCCTATGGGGTAGCTCCCACTTTCTCAGGATTCTCATCTTTCACACTGCTTGTTTTGTTTTATACCTGCATAGATTTCTACGCTGATGCACCTGATCTTGGCAGGCCATCCCAGCTGCCCTGCTCAGGCTGCTGCAGTCGGGGACACAAAGCCAGAGTGTGGTGACGGGGCCTTGTGCTGGCCCTCTCCGCCTGGCACCTGCTCACCGGCACCAAATAATAGATGAGCATGAATTAAACATCATGAAATGCAGAACCCTGAGCAGCAAGGGTTCCTTGCACTGTTGGCTGGGGATGAACAAACTGAGTGGGGCACAGGGGAAAAACCTTTCTCCATTAGTAATGTATTACAATTGGTAGTAGTGTTTATAGGACTAAGGGGCTAGAGGCTCTTCATGACTTGATGCTGTATGAATGAATCTGCATGAGGAGATTGCTCCTTGTAGTGATGAAAGACGCGACGGCTACGGGAGCACAGCGTGCCTGGGGAGCTGTGGTCCCCACTCTAAGCCACATCCCTGCAGTCCCAAGGCCATCAGCATCATGTGGCTGTCAGCATCGCCAAGGGGTGGGCTGGTGTCTCCCTAGAGCTCAGCCAAAGTGCAAAACTCCTGGGCAAACCCAGAGAACCATCATCTTATTTGTAAATACAGGTGGGAGCAGCTCAAATTTAGGCTGCAGTGCATATTTCAAGCAGGTGTATGTTTTTAAAGTGAATCGAGGAGAACAAAACATGTATGGCAGTCTAAAATTTGCAAGTTATTTAATTAACACTGTAGTGCAAGTTGTTTAATTAACACTATAGCCCAGTGGAACAGTATTAGATAGAAAAAGTGACTCAGCCAAGTCAATTACCTGCAACATCTGTAATTGGGACCATCAGGAGACAGGCAAGTGATTGCTTCTGTTGTCTGAACAAAGCTGTGCAGAGGCAGCAAACACAGACTGATGGCTGGAATTACTTCCTGCCTGCATGTAGAAGAGAGGGAAATATTTGTTATTTTTTTTAGGCTAGGAAATTGTATAGCCAGTTTATAAAAATTAAATATACAAATAAACAAGTTCTTCCTGTTCACTGCATCCTGGGAATGATCTCACTGTGCTGGTGCAATGCTGTAGGCTGCATACTAGTCTGAGTGAGATCAGAAAGTTAAAAAAAGGGTTGGAAACCAGATGAGAAACAAAACCCTGCTTTTGCGGTTCATTTCAGAACTTTGAAAATATTTTTGTGTCAAGAGATTCAAAGTTTTCAAACTCCTTTTGCTGAAGCATTTCTTAACATTTTTGCTTAAATTAATGTTTTCCTAAAAATACCAAGCATGGCACCACCATTTTTCACTATCAGATGCAGTGCTTCAGACCATCTGGACTGTCAGGCTCTAACCTGTGGCACAGTTTTTCTGCGCTTTCGGGGAAAACCAGCCACTTAATATGAAGCTGCCCCGTAGTCTCTTGCTTGTCTTTATGCCTGTCCTGTGCTGACCTGTGGGATGGGGCTGGTACAGGGAAGGCGACTGGTAGTTTTACAACCCACTGGCTGCAGCTTGGGTAAGACATGACACAGAACTGCAAGCCATTACATGATAGTTAGATATATTGTTCCTTCTTGATTCCAGGTGCCAAGGTGATTGCAAACATTATCTTAGTGATTGCATTTTAAAGATTAAACCCTAAGTCTGCTCCCGTCTTCCCTTGGAAGCCCTGGGGCTAGTGGGAAGCGTCAGGATGGTGCCGGGTTGTTGCACGTGCCGGTCTCCTTACGGGGCACTCAGCTGCCAGGTGCCGGGCTTGGGCCAATAGCGGGTGAATGGGCTCTGGTGTAATGAGCTCATTAAATCCAGGTAATGTCTTGTAAAGTCACTCAGGTGGACACTGTAGGTGTATCAGGTGTACATGTTCTATCAGAGAAAGCATTTCTCTTCAGCATTGCTATAGGTATTGCTGTTTTGTTGGGGTTTTTGTTATTCAGGAACACAACTTGCGGGGAACCCATTTATTTCTAGGACAAAGATGTTAAAATATTTTGATTTTTACAGAGTAAATGAGGAACAGCTCTCAGTATAGTATTGAAACAGATTAAGAAGGAAAGGGAGGACAATGAGAAAAAGCAGCTCTACTGTTGCAGGTGAAGAACCAGAGTGCTGCTAGGGCAAACCACAGCAGCCTTCACAGCCCCAGCCCCGTACCACCGTTTCTGCTTTTGTTGTTTGATTAGTCATTCTATTATGCCTAAGTCAAACCCTGCAGGAACATCAGAGCTGAGGATCCCCAGAAAAGTCACCTCCTAAGGCATGATGACTCTAGAAGCATGTCCCTCCAGAGCCTGGGCTTTCCCAAAGTGCTGCAGCCATCTTCTGTGCCACTTCTCCAGGCTAATGGCTGTCTCCCCTTCTCTGCCTTTTTCCTTAGAGACATCAAGCCTGACAACATTTTACTGGATGAGCATGGTAAGTGCCAGTTGCTTTGTGGTCATGCATGTACATAAAAGCAGAATAAGGAACAGGACATCCCAGTGTAAGTTTAGGTGCTGTCTGCCCTATTTTGACCTGCTTTCCTGATCTCAGTTCACTTCGGAATGGGAGCATCCTTTTATGCTTTGGTTGCTGTCTTTTGCTTTTTGAGTGTCAGCTTCTTGTACCTTCAGGGCACTGGGTACCCCGTGGTGCTGTGGTATTTCTGGGGTGCTCAGTGTTTATTCAACACCTCCCCTGACGGAGGTCACAGTGTCCCTAGAAGGCATTGTCAGGAGCGACACATTTCATGCTGCTTGTGGTTGGATGCCTAGCAGGCATTTTAAGACCTTCTTGGCTGTTCCATAAGACTGAGTCAAACTGTAATCATTTGAATGGAAATGCTCATGTAATTGCAGGCTGTGTGCAATGTATGCTCACAAGCAGAACAAGTTATGGTTGCACAGATAGTCTTCATTCAGGCATTTTTTTCTTCCTTGAGCATTGGATAGTTGGAGGTTGCTCCGAAGAGCATTTGGGGTTGGGATTATTATAGATGTTGCTATCATTTTTTCATCAGTCTTTTTCTCAGGCAAAGCTCTAACTATAGTCTAGCATTACTCTCTAGACACATGTTGGGCTTTTTTCCTGGCAAAGCTCTTACAGTGAAGAGTTGTCTGATATTTATTAGCTTTTAACTCATTAGAAAATCACTTTGTCACTTCATGTTTTTTTGAAATCTGTGCAACTGGCTCCTGAGAGATCTTCTTTAGCAGCTACAGCAAGGCACTCACAGAGAAAAATCCAGCGCAGGGACAAGGCATATCTGAATTCACGATCACTTAGGGACTGTAATAGAGATGCTGAAGCCCGAGGAATCACTGTGGCTCTTGTGTGTGACAAGGGTTGCCTGGCAGCACCCGAGCCCAGGCTCTACCTGTCGTGCATATGACCTCTAGTTTCACAGTGCGAGCTAATTATTTATTTAAGAGCTGTCAGCAAATCTGCTCCTGCCTCCAAGCACCTCTCCCCTGCCTCACTCGGTATTTCTGCTGTTGTCCCATGCACAGACACCCATCAGGGTCCCCTGATGGGCCAGGGACACACTTGGACAGTCTGGGCCAGGCTGCCAGCACCACTGTGGCTCCAGGAGCCTGTTCCCAGACAGCGTGGTGCTGCATTCCGTCCATCCTCACCAGTGGGCACTCTCGGTGACCTGTCACCATCTTCCAAGACCCTCTATTCCCATAGGGCTGGGGTGGCAGAGCCACCCAAGAGGGAGCTGGGAGCACCAGAGCCACGGAAATGTAGGTCAGCATTGCCCGAAGAGGGGAAAAAGCTCTGCTTTGTCTCTGCAGTTGCTTTCAGCTCAGCAGGACATAACCTCCAAACTTCAATAATGACACTGCAATTTAGTCTGATTTTTCAGCTGCTTCTCTGCTTGCTGTGATGTTTTAACTGTCTGTTGCAAAGGTTTCAGAACTATTTTCTGTGGATGTACCCTTGACTTCAGTGTCCCCCTGTGACTTGTAGTATTTCTTTTCTTCATCCATGGCAGGGTGTCCTCTCATGCATACAGAGAGCTTTGTGCACACACGGTTCAATTTTTTTGTGTCCCCAGAGCAGCTGTTCCTGTAGCACGCTTATCTATATTTAGCCTAGTAGATTGTGCTTGTTTTCCAGTGCCTCTTTCCCCGTGGAAGGGACCTGCAGCTCCCCATTCTCTCTCCTCTCCCTTTACCAGGCTTTCACAACTGTGATCACAAAATAGATGCTATTTGCTAACATCAATTTTTTTTTTTTATAATGGTCTTGATTGAGACCAGTCCTGAGAATATGAAGCACCTGCAGACAATCAGATTTCAGTCCTCCACTTTTTAGACTCTTCTTGCCCCCTGCTCTCCCCTTTGACTCATTTTTCTTTCCAGCTGTGAGTCCTTCACCCTTTCAGATTTACACACTGAAAAGTGCCCCTGTCTGTTACCAACCACAGCACCCTTTTTGCTGGTGTTAATCACCGCCAAGGCTGCAAGAGTCCTCGGGCATGTCATCTGACCTTTGTATAGGAGGCTGGCTCAAGTTTTTGATGGTACAAATGCCCCTCATGGTGCCACACACTGAGATGTGTTGTCCTGCTTCTGTCATGAGCTTGACACACACCTCACATGTTTGCATCTGTCACCTTGGTCAGTAACATTCTGTATTACCATATCAATTTCAGCTAAGAAATTAAAGTGAGCCATAAATAAAGTGGAATATGGGGCAAATGTCTTTCTGTGCAATAAGTAAAGCAGGTGTTCAACATCAGAGATTGGGATCCAGTCCCACAGTGAAAAAATCCTCAGCAGGTGACCACCTTCTGCAGTCATTCCAAGCACAAAGTGATTTCCTCCTTTAATAATGAGTGCATTGATTTGGCTCAGTGACAGCACAGCTTACCTGGGAATGACAGCATATAACAGATGGCAGTTTCCAGGAATTGTGACTAATTCATCAGGGGTTTTTAGCCAGGTCATTTGTCTAATAAAATTGAAGAAAAGCTCTGTTTTACCTTCCGTAAAGCTAAAAGGTTTTTTGCAAGAGCCCTGTAATGGTTCTACACAGTATTATTTCTTATAGCACTGCTGACAGGTTCTCAAGGGCAGTGCTAAAATGGGTGAGTTCATGCCAGTGCAGGCACTGCACACATGCCCCATTTGCACTCATCTCAGATAAGGAAGTTATGGCACAGTCTGTTCAAGAGCCTCCATATTCCACAGCTCCTAACGTCTCCAGTTTCATATTCTTTAAAGTGTTATCTTAGTTGAATCTGTAGAATCTACCCTCCCCCTAAAGAGATGCTCTGGAAAGGTGAAAGAATTATGTAGTAAGGGAGGTGCTGAATATAATTTAAAAATTCTTTGCCTTGATGCAGGCCAAAGGCTTGATCTGAAAGTGCCAGTTTCAAGCAGCTGGGATGAGCTTTGGGAAGGATGAGGTGTGGAGTACAGCTCTGGCTGGGCTGTTTCAAAACTGGCTGCACTTAGAGATGCTGAGCAATTGTGAAAACATGAGCCTTAAAGTCCCTAAAGCCCAGTGGCAACACACAGCAAATCTCTTGGTTACCAGTAGCAGCCATCCCTGGTCACCCAGTTCTATAACACTGCTGGTGCTGCTCAGCCTTGTCGTGTCATCTGGAGCCTTCTTCCTCAGCCTCCTTGGCTTGATTTGGTAATTGCCCAAGTGAACTAGTTTATAAAGCTTGTGATTTATTTGAAGTTAATCATTTAAAAGATGCATCCAGAGAAAGGCATATTTATGCTTGGAATATTAAATTCTTAATTCTTTATAATTCATATTTATGAAAACAGCTCCCCACAGAAGTGGAACAGGAGCTAGAGATGAAAGAAGAAAATGCAAGAACATAAAGGGTGCATACAGACAGGACAGTTGTATGTCATTCTTTTCTCTTGAGTACTCCCCCGTGATTTGACACCTGGTCTTAAGTGAGCAGACTGGAGGAGAGAGGGCCTGGCTGATGCTGTACAGCAGGGAGGGGCACGTGCTCTTGACAGATCAGTTGGGTACCATGCGAGGCAAGCTCTGACACCTTGATCGTGCTCTCCCCGCAGTTCCCACAGCTCAGAGGCACCTAGAGTTTTCCTTTCTTCCTTCCAACTCCAGCCTGACAAGCATTGCAGATATGATAAGGAAATCCATGTCTCAGTGGGACAGGCAGTGGTGAAATCACAAATTCTAGCAGTATTCTCCAAATTTTCCCAGCTAGATCAGATATTTAAAGCAGGCAAACTTCTATCACTTTTCTCACATAACAGAAATATAGGCACAATTGTAAAGGTTTGCTTAAATGTTTCATGGCATACAGAGAAGACAACAAGAGTTCATTACCAGAGCATCAACTTTTAGACATAAAGGTGATCTTATTCTACTTTGACTCATGGACTAAAGCAGCAGTGAATTTGTGGCTGTTGAAGGTAACCACTGAGGGAAGTACTGCCACAGAGCCTTCCATCGGTAGAAACCACTTTGATTTGATCTCTGGTTAGAGGAAACAGCAGCACTTCACCAACCTTCTGTGATTGCAGAAGAGGGTGATGACTCTGCAAAACAACATACAAACACCTGATACTTTTGATAATGAGCCCAACTCTGTCAGGGATGAGCAAGTTCAGTGCCTTGGGAGAAGGTGCATGAGGTCAGGAAGAACAGACTGCCTGCATTTAATCAAAAGAATTAGGCTGAACTAACCCACGAGTTTCAAAGAAATTCACTTCAGTGAAGCCAGCCTTGTCCAGATTGCCTGTCCTCTGTACATCACTGCTCTGCTCACTGATCAGAGCTTAGGGAACAAGGAAGATGAATTAAGTGCTTGCAAAATAGTGAGTTGCAAGTAAAAGAGTGGGCAAGAGCATTTTCTCTCTCATCCCTGCAATTCACATCCACCTCTCATTTTCTTCTGAGTCTGCAGGCAGCAGTTGTGCCTATTGTAGCAGTGACAGCAGAAGCCATTCCTACCCCCAAAGGGGGTTTCATGATGACTGAATTTCCAACACAAGTCTCTCTTGCTGCCATTCCAGGAACATCCTCTAAAGAGGAAAATGGAGAGTGCTTAGCACCAGGTAACAGCAGGGGACATGTAGCTAGAAAGCCAAAAATATAAAGGATTCTTGGAGTTTGTGTGTTGTGTTTTTTAAAACAAATACACAGAGAAATCTATTTTGTGATTTGCCAGTTCTCGTTACCCTCAAATTTAGGAAGACTCAAAACACTCATCATTAAATGACTTATTGGAGAACTCAATTTTATTTCTCCCCAAAGGGTAAATAAGGAGATAATTGATGTAACAAGTGACATCTGTAAGCAGCCTGCAAGCTGAAATACTTCCTATCAGTTCTCCCACCAGAATATTTTTTCCTGGAAACTCCTTTCCATAGATTATTTAAGTTTCTGACTCAAAGCTGTTTCTTGTGGGAAATTAAAGCAAATCAAGTTACATATTAACCTCTGTCTTTCAGGACACGTGCACATCACCGATTTCAATATTGCCACAGTGCTGACTAAAGAATTACAAGTCACCACCATTGCTGGCACAAAGCCGTATATGGGTAAGAACCAACAATTACATATTCTTGAACTAACATTTTATGGGCTTGATTTGACAGCGGGGGTGGGATACAGACAAGTCCTTTTTGCTAAGGGTTTGAACTCTTTCCTCCTGGTATGTGACAAAACTCACGCAGTTGTTTGAAATGAGGAACAGCCTCCAGAGGTGCTCCAGGGGAGCACAGCAGGAGTCGCTCCCCAGGACCATCCAGGTGCAGCTGGAAAGTGTGCATCCATCTGATGATTTCAGACAACAGACCAAAGCAAGTGTAGTGCAAACAGATTTTAGTTCTGTTAGGCCATGCTGTACAGCATGGTTTTGGTCACAAAATATGATAGTTGCACTCTTGAGATCTCGGAGCATTTCACAAGCAACAGACAAGCCATGAGGCAATGATGAAGTGCTCTTGCCACCCTTGATAGGAAGAATGAAGCACAGAGGCTTGTATTTGGTCCCTTGGTACATTAGCACAAGTCTTACTCTGCTGCATCACTAGTAATAGTTTGAATGTTTATATAAGCCAGCTGCTTTAAAAACTAGCATTACTCTGTGTTTAGGCCAAGTGAGGGGACTTGCTGTTTTCCTGGGCAGCAGTATCTGCTCAGCACAGTAGGGAAGAGCCCAAAGGCATTCAGGAGCATCGCTGCGCTGATGCCAGATCTGCATCAGAGAGAGGCAAGTGATGCTTTAGTTCTGGTGTCCACCACTGAGGACAGCATCCTGTCTTCCAAGAGCAGGTTAGGAGGGCAGTCAGAACTGGGGGCTGCAGAGCACAGTGATGATGGACATGCATTGCCCATTGGAAAGAGGCACAGCTGGCACAGAAGTGACCGACACAATTGGCAGATAAATACTAAGACTACTTCTCGGTCTTTCTGAAAAACCCTCTGCTAATGTACCTTGATTGCTGGTGGTGGCAGATGTGGCTATTTCTGCCAACAAATGAAAAGCAGCCACGTGCAGCCCAGGAAGCAGAGGCGCGCAGGAAGGAAAGCCCGAGCCAGGCTCTGGTGGGCTGCCAAGAGGGTTCCCCAGACCTCAGCACATCAGCATGTTGACCGGCTGGTGGGGTGCCAAGCATGGTGCTGTGGAAGTGGGGTACCAATATCCACATTTCCACAGAGCTCAGCAGCTACAGTTACATACCCTCTCCTTCCCCTTCTTCCTTCAGTTCACAAAAATAAATTTAAAGAGCAGTTTTTAGGAAGCTTTTTATCTCCAGGCAGTGGTATGGGCCTAGTCACAGGCAGGTCTTTCCTAGCAGCTGTACGAGCACCCAGGGGAGGGTTTCCTGGGGCCAAGTGACTTAGGAGTGGGTAGACCACTCCACAGTAGCCTGGGGTCAGCTAGAGGAACAGTTTTCATGAGCAGATCAACTCCTGCACATGTAAGGAAGATTGTGATTGCTCCCTATGCAGATCTCATTTCCCCCTACTCAAAGAACTGCGCTTCTTTTTCTTTTCTTCTTTGTAAGGACAGGGCATAAAACTTATATTCACTTACTGCTCAAATCAGTGAATCAGGTGACTTTCAGACAGTGGGAGACACACTTGATACTCATCACACAAGCACAGATAATAAACATAAATCCAAACAACATTGACATACCTGGTAGAAGCTGGAGGATGGAGCATGGAGTCAAGGAGCCAGAGAGAAATATCCTGAGCTAATGCTAAAAGAAAATCCTGCACAAACACAGCATAGAAAAGTTTAACCAAGAATTCAACTTTCCTAATCAAAACAAAAAGCTACTCAAAAGCATTTCTATAGAGCTAAAAGAAGCCCTCCCACCCAAAATCTGTACTTCCACATACACTAACACTGCCTCTCAGACCTGAGCACTATAGCCTCCCACCCTTAAAGCAGTCACCCAGGAATCTCCTTTTATCCAGATCACACTGACCTTTCACATTTGTATCACCTGTGCAATCCTTTTAAAGAGAAAACATGCACCAAAAAAAAAGCATTGATCCCTTGTTTTGTTTTATAGAGCATTTTTTGCCTCCCAGCTTGCACAAAAGTCCTATGGTATTTTTTTCCTCTTACTCAAAATGGAAATTTATTGGCTAAGAAAGAGCACTTCAGCCTGTGCCTCCACCCACTTCCTATTAGCCTGGTACCTCCTCCTAGAAAGCTATGGCTCTCAGGCTTCATTCTGTTCACATTTGCTTTCCCCTGCCAAGGGTGCAGTCGGCACTATGTCTACATTTACGCTGCATATTAATGTTTCTAGCGCGCTGCCTTCATTCACTGCGGGAGGCTGTATTTAGGCACTGCCAGATTGAAGTACTTTAAATATGAACAAAAAGAGATGAGTGGGAGGGGAACAGCTTTCCAACTTGAACATCCATTGAATGCTAGCGTAGGGCAGAGAAGCTTTCTGGGGGAGGTGTGGAGATACCCAGGCCAATTTTATGCCTAGATTCAGTGGATTAGAGTTATTCTTTATTCCAAAACACATTTACTGTGGGATAACAGGCAAGTCCTGTGTCAGCAAAACACGTTTATGCTTTCTGGGCTTTGGGGGCAGAGAAGCACTGAGTGATCTCTGTGGAGGGGATCGTGGGGCTCACAGGTGCCCCAGGAGCAGGAGCACGGCAGCTCTGAAGGGGCTTTAACCAGGATGGTTGGAGCTTTAGTGCTTTGTGCAATGTAGGAAATTAACTGGGTCTGGTGAATCTCTTGGTGATTATGGGAGTTATACAGAAAGCATTCTGTAATCCCAATGAATTTGATTGTGTTTAGTGAACATTAAACATTCCACTTACAAAGGTGAGGCACACCTGTTTCTGAAGACCATCCCATCATTTACACACATTAATCAATTAAGTTCTGCAACAGTCCACTGAAGCAGAAATAATATTGACAGTCCCATTTCACCGGTGGGGAGAGTAAGGCTCACAGGAGCTGAAAGGCTTGTTTGGGTTTTAACACAATAGAAAATGTTTCATACTGTGCCAATTGCACCTGCAGTTAGTCGTCAGGGTTTCAGGGTGTATCAGTTCCCAAAGCAGGCAAATATCTGGGCTAAACTGGTGTGCTGGGAACTGGGTCATGTCTGGCTCCCACTGAGACGGTGCTCAGTGCTGAGGAGGACATGGGGTCAGCAGGTCCTGCTGGGAGCCGCAGGGAACAGCAACCATGGGCTGCACGGTGTGGATCAGGGTGGAACGTTTGCACACATGAGTATTTGCTCCTCTCTCCACACTGAGGCTCCTTGCTGTGAGGTGTTTCTGCACTGCAGGGCTGAGACAGCAGACAGGAACCTGACAAAGACCAAAAAATTAATTTCTGCAAGGAAACCCATGTGTTCTGACTCCTGTCCACCTCAGCAGTGTGTTGGTCAAGGACCAATATACCAGTTTCAAAGAATAAAGCAGAAATTATCAAAGGCATGGCAATAATACGCTGATTTGTGTCCTAGGCAGAGTAGCAAGGGTGCTCTCTGCAGTGTGGAGAGAGCATTCTGTGTGGCTCATTTCCACTCAAGATCGCAGCAAAGCAAGCTTTCCTTTTTCTGTATTTTGCAGCACCTGAGATGTTTAACCCCATAAAACCCACTGGCTATTCCTTCGCTGTGGACTGGTGGTCACTGGGAATCACTGCCTACGAGTTGCTCAGGACCCGGGTACTGTGCATGTGGCTCCTGTCCCTGCCCATCCGTCTCTGTCCTTAAACATTCTGTTGGAAAGGTTAATGCATGAGAACAGGGGTGGAAGAGCTGAGCTAAGTTCAAGGCATTAAGGGTTATTACAGCATAGGAAGCAGAAACACCATCTTCACGGGAGTTCTTGTGGTCACATCTAAGAGTTTGGGGAAATTGTCATAATCTGGGACGGGGAACCCTTCCTGGGACATCATGTTTTCAGCTGATTTGATAGGTGGGGGAAATCCTGCTCCTTTTCACTTGTGTCATCTCCAACACGAGTGAAGAACTGAAAACAGCGACACATTTTACAAGGAATATTGGGAATTCTCTAACCACAGTGCTGTATATAAAAAATCCTTTTGATAGGCCTTTGAGGTACAACTATTGAAAAGGCCAAGCAAACACAAGCTGGCAAATGGTGGTAACTTCTGGGTTTTGCCTCTTCTCTGTCATGCTGTTAAATATCTAGTTATTATCATGGTTCTTGCTGACATTATTATTTTGTTTATTTCAACGGAGCTGTGATCACACAGGGAAAGATTTTCAAGGGGAGGCTTGGGGAATGTACGAGGCTTTGTTCGAAGCTTTCTAAAAGGCTTTCTCAGCTAGAAAGATTTCCTAAGGAGACTGAAAAAATAGATATATTAAAATGCTTTCCTTGTGGCATTTTCCACAGAGGCCTTATCATATTCGGTCCAACAATTCCCCAAATGAAATTGCTCACGTGTTCAGGACAGCGACGGTGATGTACCCCGCTGCCTGGTCCACAGACATGGTCTTGCTCATCAAAAAGGTGAGAGCAGCCGCAGCCAGCGCAGGGCTGGCACAGGCTGTGTCTGGGTGCCAGCTGAGAGAAGCTGAGTCCTTCCATCGCGCTTGTCAGCCTTTGCAGTAAATTGTGGGGAATCATTGCAAGCTGTGTCCAGAGCCAGTGTCAGTGACCTTCAGATGGTGCCATGCAATAAATATCTAGCTTGTAGTGTTGCAGCCTCACTGAGGTAAGAACTGGCTGCAGTGCTGCATCCTGGAGCAACAGGATGGAGTTTGTGCTGGCAAAGGTGCTGCTAATTCATCTCTTCTAAGGACACAGGCAGTCTTTGCTTCCAGAATTTTCCTAAAACTTTATCTCTCTGGAATGATCTAACTTGGAAGTAGATATTAATGTATGTCAATAAACTTGGCAAAACAATTGCCTATTTTTTTATTTTTAAAAAACATTTCCCCAACGATGAAAAGATTTGCAAGAAGTGCTGATACTACTGAAATCCTTTGACGCTGCGCACATGGTTTATGCATCACTATAATTGGTTTTTAACAAAGCTGTTATCAAAATTGCTTCAAAATCATTATTGAAATCATTTTGAGGCTGAAATAATGTTTGAAGTGAAGCCATATCTTCAATAAACAAAACTACTGCTCGACAGTGTCAGATGCTGTTCGCACACAGTGGCAGCAAAGCTGGAATACTGAACCCCACACAACAGCACTAGTTGCAAATTTTGTAAAATATGTAAATAGTTCTGTTATTTTCAAATAAGTGTAATCAATAAAGTAGGAATTAGTGTAGCTTTCATCTGTTTTTTGCTCTAAATAGTAGGTAGAAATATTTTGTCAACTCTAATGAAACACTCTCAAAATTTTAATGAAAATGAGATATCAGTTCTTGTCTGTGACAGAATTATGGCATATTTCCCAAAGAGAAAACTGAAGAATATCTCCATTTGCTTAAAATTAAATGGAGCTAATATTTCAATAAGCCTAACAGTAGTACAGGGATATTTACTGCAGACCAGTGATGGAGACAGAGGCCATGATGTCCCAGTGCTACTCCTTGTCACAGGATGTTTCTTGGCCGGCCCTGTGGTCCAGCCCAAACTGGAAACCTGTCTCAGTGTCATGCTTAGAGGTGGCAGGTGAAGCTCTGTCCCCAGGGGCTATGTCACTACACCATCACCATGGCCTCCGGCGTTCCCGGCTCCTTCTGACAGTCCCACTCACCATGGGCAGAACTGTCTCCTTTTCACAAAGCAGCCACCAAAAGACAGACACTGAAAAGTCTGACAGCTGTTCCCCTGCCCCAGCCGTTACCTGGTGTCACAGAAGCCCTGTGTGTACTGAAGTGCTGCATGTGCATCTCGGAGGCATTGGAACAGGCTGCCCGGGGAGGGGGTGGAGACACCATCCCTGGAGGTGTCCAGAAAATAGGTAGATGTGGCACTTCAGGACATGGTTTAGCAGTCCTGATAGTGTTAGGTGGATGGTTAGACTTGATGATCTTGGAGGTCTTTTCCAACCTTGATGATTCTGTGATCTCAGGGTCTCACTTCCTCACCTCTTCCATTCAACTCTCGCTGCAGTTGCTTGAGCCGAACCCCGAGAAGCGTTTTTCTCGGCTGAAAGATATCCAGGGCTTCCCGTACCTGTCAGATGTGAACTGGGATGCTGTTCTCCAGAAAAGAATGGTTCCAGAGTTCATTCCCACGGTAAGGCAAGTTGATGTTAAAAGGTTCTCAGCATGCCCAAGCACTACATGCTGCAGCCTGATCTCATGCCTGGCACTAGCGCACGGGAAGTTCTTACACCTTTCCATGAGAGCATCAGTTATTGCAAGGGACAAGGGAAAAGAGAGACAAGGGCAAAATTTTCACTTTCCCATGGGTATAATAAAGAGTCACAAGGGATGACTACAGAATGTGGGTGCCCCAAAATCGATCTGCTGTGTTTATACTATTCACAGAACTTCTGGGTGCAGAACTGCTCTTTCAGGCTCCCAACTGTCCATGGCACGCCAGGCGCAACGCAGGCTGGCAGTGCTTGGGAACTGTCGTAAGCAGCCCGGAGATCACCCGCCGTTTTAGCACCACTGTTTCTTCCCGCAGTGACTCTCCCTCAACAATTCCATTGTTCATAGTAAAATAAGAGATGCCACAGATTAGAGTTTCTGATCCTTTTTTAATTGACTTAAAACAGCACAGGAGGAATGTAACCCTTACAGACGGTAATCCAAGGGCTCCTGTGTGTGGTGTTACTTCAACTGTTTCGCAGCCAAACAGAAGTTGGGCTAAACTATGAATATTTGTTAATTGTATATATTCGCCCAGCCCCGTTGCTGATTTTCTCCGTGCTGTGAGTACATGTATTGCTTTAAAACCAGTTTTTCAGAGGCACAGCCCAGCCAAGACACATAGCCCTTGCTGTCACTTCAAAGCAGCCAAAGGGCAGAACAGAAGCAGTGAGCACACAAAGAGCAATTGTCACACCCTGACAATGTCCCCTGGCTGAAGGAACTGATAAAAATGTAAGAAGTACAGCAGGTGTTCTGGCCACATGTGCCATTGTAATTAGTTTATTTTTGAGAAAATTCAGCTCCCAGGTGCAGTCCAATTTATGAGACACTTCAAGACAGGCTCTGATCACTTAAAGCCACCTCTCTCTCCCCTCCAGAAAGGCAGACTGAACTGTGACCCCACCTTTGAACTGGAAGAAATGATCCTAGAATCCAAACCTCTTCACAAGAAGAAAAAGCGCTTGGCTAAGAAGAAAGACAGCAGCAAAAGCAATTCCTCCCAGGTGAGAGCAAGCAGGTACGAGCATGTGGTCAAGGAAGTGTCTCATTTTCCAAGGAAGCTGACTGCCATCTGGCAAGACCACAGCTAACTGTTTCAACAGACCATTTTTTCCATCATGACCAACTTTATTCCCCAAACTCTTCTACAAGTTCCCTTTAGTGGAAGGCAGCATGTGTAGGCAGCTGGTTTCTACAAGAGAAGAGTCTTAATGCCTTAAAATTCTCCCCACTGCAGTGCCCAAGGTGCTCTATACCTAAAGATATCTCTGTATCTCCTTGAAATTGTCCTTGTAATGTCTTTCCAAGTCAACTGTGAATTTATTCCCCATCTCTTTATTTTTCTATTTGAATGTGAAAGGCCTGCCATCTTCAAAAGCACTTAGAGATACTCCAGAGGGACTTCATTGTTTTCAACAGAGAAAAGTAAGTGCTGGTGCAGCGGCAGCGTGAGAGACTCTGGCCCTTGGCAAAGTCTTTGACAGACTTGCGTGTGGGGCTGTCTTGGCAGATGGGGGCTTAGGAGCTTTGTAACAAGGAGAGCAGGTACTGGGAATTCTGGTTGATCTGTTGTTATCTGCTAGGGTCTGATGCAGCTTTTTTCTTCCTGAGGTGGAGGGCTGGGCCGTGACCAAAAGCTGCGTTAGTCGCCCCATTTGTGCGGACAGGCTGTTACTGTGGGGAACTGGCACGGTGGGGACTTGGGGCTGCAGGGGCCCTCACAGCTCAACAGTCTCTCTCTCCCTAAGGGTGAGGCACCACCACAATGACACCCAGGAGACCATAACGCTGGCAAAAAGCAGAGGTGCATCCAAGGAGGACAACCAGAACAACAACCTCTGAGAGCAGCAGTCCCTGCTGGCACTGTCCTCATGGGGCCTGTGCACACTCACCCTCACATCTTCACAATGCTGGGCCACCAGACGTCCACTGCTGTCAGGACACTGCCGACAGCCCAGGGCAGGGCAGCCGGTGGGAGCTGGGCCACCTGCTCCCTCTGCCTTCCACCCCACATCCCACAGATCCTGGGTGTGGGGGGAGAGGATGTGGGTGCTGCCTCCACGATTTGCTGTAGTCCGTTAGACTCAGATCCTATTATCTTGCTTTTCTTGGTGGCAGGAATGTGACCATGTGAAAATGGATGAGACATTCAGTAGTCACCCTTTTGGCTTGGCTAGCCAGCGTCACAGCCCCTAGTGCTGGTTGCCGTCACCGAAGAGTTCACGTCATCACTAGATCAGTCTCGGTGGCCGGTCCAACAACAGCACTGTGGGTCCAGGCTCTGTGGAAGTCAGGACTCCCACATGGGCTCAGAGCTGGTTGCTCCAGATAGAAGAGGCTGAGCTCGGCTGCAGGGCCTCCATCAGTGCATAGCGACAAAGGTGGCCTTTGCTTACAGACACCTCCCGTGAGTGGGGTGTGGAAGGCAGGGAGTGGCCATGAGCTCCTTCCTTAGCTGGGACAAGGCAGCAGAGGTTTGCTGTCCGTTTGCCCCTCTCTCCATACTGGTTCCTGTACCCATTTTTCGCATGCAGGCAGATGTGGATTGAAGAGGTAACAACCAGGCACTGGTGAATAAACATCATCCAGATACTTTTCCAGGTCAGCCTAAAAAAAAACATTCACCATCACATTAAACTGCTGCCAACTCACTGAATCTGATGGGGTTTGGCTTCCAACACCAGAGGTAAATTTGAATGTGTATTTTTAAAATCTCTACCACTGAAATCATGCTTGATTTAATCAGCCACTGTTTGCAGGAACAGACGTACTCCTGGTGCAGTCCTTGCCAAGACTGAGATTGGCCAAAGCATTTCTATTACGGTAATGCTGGGAACGATGCTGTTACTTAAATGCTTTGACAGACCTGAGGTTTCACCTCCTTATTTGACATTTGTCATATTCTCATCAGTATAATGAATGTGTGATGAACCATTTGCCTCCATTTATCTGAAGGCATTCTCTGCCTTCCTGTCTTTGTCTCTGGCTAAATCTGATCAACTATTAAAAAAAAAAAGTCTGAATAAAACTAACAAATTAACAACTCCTCACAAGAAGATCAAAAGTCAGTGTTACTTCTGAGGTCACTTGCACAGCAAGGCAGAATGGGACTTCCTCCAGCCTTGAACCCACTAGGACTTTACTGAACTCTCAGATCTGCTTTTCCCCTGGCTGAAGACATTCAGACACCCCCCACCCATTGCACAGTGGGTTCACTCCACTACTGACACAGACTGTGTGCAGTAGACTTCCCATCAGTTTTCACAGCTGCTTCTGATAGACTGACAGAGGAATAATCCCCCTGTCATTGACATGATGATGGCTGGCTGGTTTCCTTTGGAAGTGTGTCGCTTAGGGGTGTGCACATGTAAGCGGCATCCCTATGGCTACTGGAAGAGGAACATCTCCATTCCCCCTGGGCACGCCTGAATCCAGGGCAGGGGATTGATTGCTGGTCTGAGTGACTGACCAGAACATCCTGTCTGCCTGTTCCACCTCTGCAGGGGTAGGGAGCAGTCATCCCAGCACCAAGTAGCTCAGTCATAGTTCATATGCACCGCACATCCTCTTCCCAGCACGGTGCCATAGCAGTATGGACCTTCCCCTCTGTACAACACAGACAAGCAGCCCCCAACTTTTAGAGGACTATAGCAGTTTCTTCACTTCCGTGAAGGTGTTTGGGTAGGGGAGCTGGTTCTGGATGACAGCTGCAGGGACTGAGGGCTGCAGCACTAGCTGAGCAGATGCCCTGGTTTCCTCTGCCCCCCAGGCATGTGGGTCAATGCATGGCCATGCCACCACCTTCCACACGCTGTGCCTGGTGGCCTGGCTGTCTTGCTCAGGTCAGGCTCTTGGCACAGTTGCAGTACAGTGTGTTGCATGTGGGGCTGGGGATCAGGGGCAGCAGCATTGCTGCGTGCTGCTAGTGCAGAAAAAAATAACTGTGAAAGCATGACCCTTTTTCTGCCCAGGGAGAAAAAGGAGCTGGAGTGGAATTAGTTCACCAGTAAGTGGCTACCAGAGTCCTCGAAGGGGGTCAGTACCATGGGAAAGCCACCTTTTCCTGTTGTCACAGCACACCCACACTAGTCTCACTGTCTCCTTGCTCTCCCCTTCCTCACCATCACTGCCTTGCAGCAGTAACACTGCTGCGTGGGGTGGGGGTCTCCAGTCTCTGCCTTCAGACAGGCTGTTCCCAGGGAGACTCGTCAGGGCATCTGCAGCATTTCCCATCAATCCTCTGTTCTTTGCCTAGTCCTACACTAGGTCTGGGGCCAGGCACAGCCAAGATGCCCGTGTCACTGATTGTACCTGTCTCTGACTCAGAGCAAGCTACCATCACTTTGCTCTGGTATGTGCAGTGGAGAGGTTCACACACCATAAATGTGTTTATCTGGGGCCCCAGACAAGGAAACTGGCCCTGCCTCTCACTGGGGAAAAATCTTTTGCTGCATAAATACCGTTGTACTGGCTGACCAAAAAAACCAAAACCTCAAGAACTTAAATGGTGAAAACATTGCATCTTTAATAATTCCCCAACGACTTCTAAAACCATCTCTCCTTTCCCCTCTTCCTCTGTACACAGAGGCACAGCCTCTGCTTAATCACTACCAGACAACAGGGAAAAAAAACCCCAACTTTAATTACTTGATAGCAGAACTTCAGAAGACAGAATTCTAAGTATGAACAGACTTCCTCACCCCTGGCACAACTATTCTGGCACGGCCCCTTAAGGACGGCTGCATGGACAACTTGTCCTGTCTGAGTTGCAGGCATGTAAAAATAAATACTACAAGGTCAAATATTTAAGGAAGAAAAAACCCTCAAAAGTGTATTTATTTAGCACAGCCTAAATTGACACTTAATTTTTGTAATATTTAAAAAACAATCAAGGGGTTTTTTGCATGCTTTGCAAGCTTTAGAAGGCTGTGACCCTCAGTTTAACAAACACCTCTTGATAGAAGGGGAACATTTAACTCCCCACAGAAAACTGCCTCCAAGACCACCCCAGCTGGGACAACCCAAACACCGAGCCCAGGCAGCGTCGTGCAGAGCTGGTCTCTGTCACCACAGAGATGACAGGCACAGCTCTTGCTGCACATTAACAGCCCATGACAGCCAGGTCAGGCTGCAGCCAGACACCAGACAGACAAACTGAACAGGCTTTTACAAACACTTGCAATGCCTCATTTTGCTGATACCTTTGGTTTTGGCCCTGTGATACCTGCAGAAGTGAGCTCCACATGGCTTGCACCCGACAGCCTGTCCCTAAACTGTAGCTCCACCAGCTCCAACACAAGCCCAAAGCCCCTCCTGCCCCAACTGCTCAGCTTGCCTGTGGGGCACAGCTTCACTCCACCCATGCCCAGCAGCAGCCACCTGAGGAAGAAAAAAAGCCAACCAGCAACAGGAGTCGTTTGAAGGAACAACTTTTTTTTTTTAATAAAGTGTACAAAGTAGTAAAACTCCTGACACGAGGCGCTGTGACGCTGTTACAGAGATGATTTGGGCTCCTCCAGGGGCCTTATGGTGAAATCGCCAGCGAGCGTTGGGAGGAGATGAAGGACATGAACACAACACAGACCCACCTGCCCCTGCCAGCCCCCATGAACCTGCCCTCCCAGTCCCACACCACACCTCCGGCCAGTCCCCCACGGCACCTGCCTGACCGGATCCCTGCATCGGGTCGTCCCCGCTGCCCACACCGCGGCATCCCACACGCCTTCAACACAAACACCACACTGAACCGAGCGACCTGTCTGAGCGGCATGCATACAGAAAGGAAGAGTTAAAACACAACCCGACCGAACCCACAACAACAACAACAACAACAGAATTTTAAGGCTATGCATAAAACAAAATGAAGCAGTATCTTTAAAGCTAGGTAGCAAGTAGCATTTGTGAAACATAAGGCTTGAGGCTTATTGATTCTTCAGAACAGGTTTATTTGCTTTTCCTTCTTAAAACACCAATGTACCATTTTTCTTCCTTTGCTTGAACAGGGATTTTGTTTCCTTCTCAGCAGGGACGTTTAACTCAGGGAGGTTATGTTGGAGCGGCCTCCCGGGGGTGCGACGATGCGCTTGCTCGCAGACCGAACACCTTCATCGATCTGGGTACCTGGGAGAGGACAAGAAAGCACAAAGGGAAGGGGGAAAGTGAAGAGAATTTTCTTCACAGGATGGAGCAATCAGCCAGCCTGGAGTCTCGTTGAAGTGCCTCCCAAGGCTGTCTACAGCAACCTGCTCTCTTCTCCAACTCCAGTAATGACCCCAAAAGCAGCAGTGGCTTGAACATCTCTGTAGACTCTTCTCTGTGAACAGAGCCATGCTGCAAGAGCAGGTACTGATGCTGTGCTGGCACCTCCATGGCTGCAGTCCTCCTTGCTCTGACCGCAAGGTGCAGCAGGGTGGAGGGCCACCTCTGTCCATGTCCCTTAAGGGACACACAGGGTCCCACCCTGCCAGGCTCTGCTCTTGTGCTCAGCTTGCCCCAGGCCATCTCCCAGATGTGCCCCCCCCACCCAGGCCAGGGGCTGTGACAGTGTGGCCAGTGGCCTTGCACTCTCCCAGCCCATCCATGTGTGCTCACCTGACAGGCTGAATCCAGACTGATGGAGGTTCCTGACAGGGGGTGTCTGCCGTGTGGGAGATCCCCTGGTTGACCCCGCAGGGGTGCCCCCCTTGGGGGTGGTGGTCAGGTCAAACACAGGTCCATCATACATGCCCCGGGGCACAGCATGCATCTCCGACATCTGTCACCGAAAAGAAGAGGACAGTGACACTTAGAATCACAGAATCATAGAATTGTTTCAGCTGGAAAAGACCTTCAAGGTCATCAAGTCCAACCTTATTCCCAGCCCTATCAAAACCACTAAACCATGTCCCTAAGCAGAACATCTACCTGGCTCTTCTCTGCTCCTAGGGAGCATCCTGCTTCAGCCATCCCTTGCTCCCTGGTCCCACTGCAGCAGCAAGTTACACCACCAGCCCTGTGCCCTCCCCATGCCCAAGACCTCCCTACACCTTCGGGAAGCCCCACCACCCATCTCCTGTGTGACACTTCCCTTCACTCCCATCCTCCAAAGTGTGCAGAGCACACTGCACAGGTTTAAGCTGCATGGGTGGGGAAGGAGAAGACCATTTCACCCAGTCTCCTCGTTTTTAACTCAGCACTTCCCTCCAGGGCAGGCATCACCCACTGCTGACCCAGCTGAGCATCTGCCTCCAGTGGTGGCACATCATCAACACTAAGGTCAAAGCTCTCTACCTATCCCAACTGCAGGTTCAAAATACACCAGTTTGTAGCACTGTTCCCAGTGTTTCCAGCAAGACCAGGAGAGAAAAACCAGGCAGCTCTTATGGAAAAGGGCAATTTGGGCTAACAGTGTCCCAACTCTGCATCCTGGCACCCCTGTCTCCTCACCTTCCTCCTGGCTTTGATGCGCTTGTAGACATAGTCGGGGAAAGGGCTGCTGGGCAGGAAGCGTCCAGTCCCCGGGGTCACATGCAGGTTGCCATCCTCCAGCATGATCTTCCCCTGGCATATGACAACCAGTGGGGCCCCACGTAGCTCCATCCCTTCAAAGATGTTGTATTCAGCCACCTGCAGCAACCAGGGGGTGATGGTCAAGAGGGACATGAGCACTGCCTGCCCACCCAGGGCTGTTTAGTCTCCACACCTTGCTGCTGGAGACACCAGTGCTGGGAGAGGACGCCTGTAACAGCCTTGTCGGCCCCAGAGGCCTCCCTTAGTTCTCTAGTCCATCACACTAAGAACCCACCAGAGCTCCCAACATGAACCAGGACCTGCTGCTTCAGAGCTTGGTGTGAGTAGTAACTCCAACAACAGAGGAGGGCAGGACCCAGGCTTGATGTAAGACATGAACAAAGCATGCCAGCAAAGCCAGGAAAAATTTGTACCTGTAAGAGGAACCCAGATAAGGAGAAATGCGTGTCCTTGCACCTGCGTGGGCCAGGCTCAGGAGAAGAGCAACAGAGCAGTGTGAGAAAGCCCCACATGCAGAGCCCAGGGCTCACAGGTCCCCTACCCCACAGTCACGGCTGGCATCACCTGGAGCCTGGGATCAGTCCCTGCTCCTCAGAGCCCAGCACAGCCAGGCAGAACCATGGTCCCACAGGCAGGCAGTCTTCACACAGAGCGACCCCCACCCCATGCTGCAGCATTCTCACAGGCAAGCAGAGGGCTTACAGACTGGTGGGTTTTTGCTGTGACGATCTTTACTGCATCAGGATCCCATATAACCAGGTCGCTGTCCGAGCCCACTGCTATTCTCCCCTTCCGTGGGTACAGGTTGAAGATTTTTGCAGCATTAGTGCTCGTCACAGCCACAAACTGGTTTTCATCCATCTTTCCTGTGGCCTGCTCAGACACAAAAAGAACTAAGTGCTTGTTTGTGGAAAGGCAGAGCAAGAGCCCTGGGTGGGAATCACCAGACTTGCTCCCACACAAGCCACTGGCTGGGCTGGGTCCAGACTGCTGTGGCTGATCCCACTATTGGTGCCAGACAGACAGAAAACTGGGGCCACAGACACAGCTCCTGGCTGTCCACCCTGGACCTGCGACAGCTGCTTCTCCTGCTCTGGCTTGTTTTGACTCTTAAAGCCAGTGAGGAGACAGGCAGCTGTGTGCCCAGCTCTGGAGGGACGAGAACACGGGTGTCTGAGGTGCCCATCAAGCCTGCCCGCTCTGCCCTCTCCCTGGACTCTTACCACTGCCTTGTCCCAGATGATAGACATTCGTTCCTCTATGCCATTGGTCCCTTCTGGGATCGCTGTGAAGTTGTCTTTTCCAATTGCTTTCTGCGCAGTGCTGAACGTACAGTGGGCACTTCCCGAAACCTGCAGGTCACCACTGAGGGGTGGTGGTAACAGAAGCATCATCAGTCATTGCATGGTCGGACAACGGTGGGGACATGAGGGACATGGACCTCCTCTGGGCACAGGCAGCCCCAGCTCAGTTCTATTTTAGTCTGCACCCTCATTTCTATGGCCCCTCAGTTGGAAGAATTCCACCTGACTCAGGTGGCTGTGTCACCTGGGGGCGCAGGCACAAGAGAGCTGTGTGAGGCCACACTGCCCGCCTGGGGCACAGAGAGCATCCTGCACACAAGGGATGTCAACAGCTCAGCTCCCAGAAAACAGGGTGACCAAGCCCAAAGATGTCCTTCCATACCAGACTCCACCATTTGCTCTAACACGAAGAGACCAAACCATCCCAGTATGAGGCAGAAAAGCCATTTCTGGCAGTTTGTCAGGTCTGTTTGGGAGAGCAGCTTTTCTGCCACATGGAGAGGAAGGGGCATCTCCACCTGAGGACTGTCCTGCTCAGCCAGCCCTTTCATGGTGCACCGCCAGCTCCTGCACCCCAAGGGGCACATGCAGCCCTGCCCTGTCCCATGGGAAGCTGCTGCAGGCAGATGTCACCCCCACCTCTGGGAGAGGGGATGCAGCTGCAGGAGTGGGCTTATGAAAGGTGTTGAACCCATGGACTGCCCACTGCTCGCACTGCCCACCTTCCCCAGCAATAAGAGCACCTCAGTCTGCTCCAGGGATCTGGCCTGAGACATCTTGCCCGGCAGGAGCTCGCTGAAGGCTCTTCTCAGCCCTGCACGGACACTCACAGTGTGAGCTGCAGCTGCCAGCAGCACAGACTGAGTGCAGGCTGGCCCAAGCTGCAGCATCTCTGCCACAGCGCTGCTACCAGAGCAAACACCCCCATGGCCACACATAAATCTGACAGCGGGATGGAGAGAGTCAGGACTTCCCAGAAACAGCTCTCTCCAGGAAGCCCAGAAAAGCTTCACTGCAGTGATCTACAGCAGCTGCTGCCCAGCACTGCATCCAGACCCCTCTGCCCAGAGCCATCCTGCTCCTGACAACTATGGCACAGGGCAGGGACGGGCAGAACCAGTGAGCCACCAACAGGCAAGGCAGGGCCAGAATCTGCCCACAGCTCCCTGGAAGTCACCCAGCTGCTCCTGGATCCTCAGGGAGCAGCTGAAAGGCAGCAGCTCAGAAGTCATCACTGCCAGATGAGAGGAAGCAGACCAATGCAGGCCAGCTCCCGATGCCCATGAGGCAAGTGGCCTCAAGCAGCCGGCTCCCAAACCAGCTGCGCCTGAACCCAGGACGGTGCAGACACAATGGCTCTGCTTGGGGCTGGGAATCAGCCCTGATCCACTGGTAATCTCCATCTTCCTCTGATAATTTCTGCTATATGTCTGACTCACTGCACAGCCAGAGGTCGAGGCTGATGACATAACTTGCTTCCTAATCTCCATCAGATTTATGCCAGTGGAAGAAAACAAGCCATCCAGCCCAGCTGGAGTCTCACAGCCTCTCCTCCTGCTGAAGCCTCATAGAAGACAGTGCAGGAAAGGTGTCAGGACAGATGCCTGTAGGCTGCAGTGACTCAGAGGCGCTTGTGCCTCTCCTTTGAGGTCTGGGGTAAATCTGAAGTGGAAGGGAAGGATTAGAAAGCCAGGTCAGGAGTTGGGCTCACTTTTCCCTGCCAGTCCCTAAAATTTGCACCTATTTCATAAATTCAGACTGAGCAGAGGCATCTCTTGCTCCTTGACCACACCAAAATGCAGGGTGAGCTGTATATCAGACCCTAAATGCACTGGCATCTCTCCTATGCCAGCTGTGGCATCTCCACCCAGGTTTATCCTAACACACCTCTCTGCCAAGACACCTCTTACTGATCATCATCCCTTGCTCACGTAGTCAGAGATGTTTGCAGCATTACCTCAAAGTCATTTCCATTTACAACCCTCTCAGTGTCAGACATCCCCTGGCTAACACAGGCCAGCCACCACGCACACAGTTTGATGCACAAACACGGGGTGAGGAGCATGCAAGTCACACGTGGTGTGGGGACAGGGCCAGCAACAAGCTCTGTGTTCCCGGCTGCTGTGCATGCCTCGCCAGTGAGAGGATGGAGTATAACTGGGAAAGGTCAAAGCAAATTGCTGAAGTGCTTTTATTGTTTGCTCTGTATTTTCAACAAATCCCTTCCCTGCCTCCTTGCCTTCAGGGTAAAAAAAACCACCTACCACCCCCGCTCAGATGTGCACGAGCTGCTCTTAAAGGCCTCCTGCACTCCGCAGGCTGTACTACTGCCCACCTGCACAAGTGTGAGAGAATGTCTGCTTTGTACTCGACCAGCAGACCCCCACCAGCTTTGTGACACTTGTAACCTGTCCACCTTCTCCTGCACCACTGCAGCCCAGGCAGCTATTCCCCACATGACATGAGCAGAAGGGGTGAATGCTTTCATTGACAAGTCTGATAAGATGCTCCTCATTTCTTTGCCTTCTTCAGAACATTTTAAGTGGTTCATGACTACTTGCCATGGTACTGTTTTTCACTACTGATGTTAAGGTTACAGTGCCTCCTCTGTCCTCCCTCTGCTCTCAGAGATAAGCCACCACAGCTCTGGGTCAGACCCATTTCATCCACCAGCTCAATAAATAACTACGGTGAAGTGGTTCAGGTTGGACTAATGTCTATTCTGTCCAGGTACTCACTCTCTAAATTCTTCCTTCGCTACCTGAGGCCAGAGTCCACCTCTTCCCCCTGGCAGCATGTCCCAGCAGACCTGTCACTCACCTGGCCAGAAGGGAGTTGATGTAGTCAGGAGTTGTTGGGTCTGGGCTCAGAGGGGGAGAGACTACAAATGCCGCAGCCTTGGCCCAGTTCTTGCTCCAGTAGTGTGTCCCATCTGTCCCAAGACTGGCCGTGATTGGCTCTCCAAACACTACATTGCCTGGAAAAGGGGACAGAAAGGATGCTGTTCTGGTGGAGCTTAGAGGCATTCTCTGTGCCACAGCACTGCCAACAGCCTGCTGTCATCAGAGGACACACAGACCCACATCGGGCTGTCCCACGCTGCCTGCCTGGACCTCAGGTGCTGGGGCAGCCCAGAGCAGTGGCCCACAGCAAGGCCCACATTGGCATCAGGGGTGAGCGGTCTGGCAGAGTAGAAGAGTTTCCCACGAACCTCCTCATTCACCAGCTCCTGGGGCAGGAGCACACAGCTTACTGAACACAGCTGGGGATGTGCCCACCGGCGTGTGGGGAGTCCCTGCACTGCACCACCAGTGACAAATGCAACCTCCCACCATCTGAGAAGGCATCTAGGACCCCCGGCTTCCCTCTGAAACACTGGCCCCTCAGAGCTACATGCAGCAGCTCAAACCATTCACATGTGGATTGGACAAGTCTCCTCAGAGAGCCCTTGACAGCCACAGATACACTTTGGTGTCTGAAGCACTGCTCCCACCTGCAACCCACATGTTGATGTTACCTGATGTGACAACAGGAAGTGGCTCCACATGGCTTGGTGCAGTGTCCCCGTGCCCTTCACAAGTCAGGTAAGTCCCCAGACTAACTGTTCCCCAGAAGGGGATGCTGGACTGCACTCGAGGCACAATGGTGGTCTTGGCAAAACAACCATGAGGACACGGGGTCACTTAATCCACCTGTCCAGGTTCCCAGAGGCAACAGCAAAGCTGTGTGCAGCAGCAACTGCCACTCACCTTTTTTTCTGGCTTGTGAGATGAGGTCAGCAGCGCTTTTGCTCATCACTTTAGTCACATAGAGAGGACAGTTGGTCTGGCTGGCAATAGTGATGGCCCGAAAGACAGCTTCTGCCTCCAGCTGGAAGAGAGAACGGCGCACAGCTGCAGAGAAGCACTGCGTGGGCAGGGAGAAGCCCCTGTTCCTCTCAGCACACCAGGGATTGCTGCTGGCACCCATGCCCTTGCTCTTACCCTTGACACCCCAAGGGCAGGTTAATCAGGGAGACTCAAGGGGGAAGCTTCAGCCTCCCAAGGGCCCAGCCCAACCTATGGGCTACAGCCACACAATGCTCGAGAGGGCGGCGGTGCCTGGACTGTACTTGGGGGCCAGTGCAGAACTGCATCTGCTGTTTTTTCCACAGCTTGGTTCCAGCTCTCCTGACAGATAGAGAAGCCCAGGAACTGCTGCCCATGTCTGACAGCATGGCTCATAGGCTGAAAGGGGCTGCCCCTCACTCCAGTCATCGCTCCAGGCTTTCCAGGCTGCACTGGGTTTAACCAAATGTCAGCCTGGCTGTGGCTGAGGTACCACCAGCTCTGCACTGGCACACTGCTCGCATCGGGGTCTGGCCATCCGGCGATGCAGCTGCTGCTCACCCAGCCTGCTGACACCCACCCCACATTTCACTGCCTGGCTGTGAGCGCAGGGCAGATTTCCATCACAAGGGTTATCTTTGGACTATTACATCAGCCCGTGCTCAGCCTGAACTCAGCCCCAGAGATTCTCAGAGTGTTTGCTCTACAGTTTGGCTTCAAACTTTGGCATGAAAAAGTTCCAAACAGAAGCCTTAAAAAGACAATGTACCAATCAGCCAGCTCCCGGGGGAGGCCAGGACTGCCAGCCGCAGCGAGCGCAGCAGTGCTGCGGATGCGTGAGCCTCATTCTTCCCAGGAGCTGGGGAAGCAGACCCTGTGCCCAAGCACACAGACACCCATAGACCTCTCGTACCTCTGTGCGTGTTTGCTGCACAGTGAAAACAGGTTTTTCTCTTCTGCTTACGGTCTCTTTAAACAAGAAAACATTTTTATCAGTGCATTTATGGACTTGACTAGTTGATGAGTTTTGGCATGTGGACAGGAGCAAACAGCCATCACTGAATACCCTTCACAGCAGGTCACAGTCCAGAGCAGCACTATCCTGCCCTACCAAATCACCACCATCACCTGATAGAAGAGCACATCTTTAATCCCTGCTGAGGTCCCTCTGGGTCAGAGCAGACTCACAGAGCTATGAACCACTCTCCCAATACTTCGCCAGGGTTTAGTGGGGGCAGCAGGGTCATGTGTGCTCTACCTAACATCTTCCCAGCTAGAGCTGTTTATTTTCAAAGGCAAAGAGATCTAGATTTGTCTGAATAGATGATATCTTGAGCCTTCTTGCTCTCAGTTCTCAGTTGCTTTATGCTTTAATGGCATTTCAAGATCAAACGCTCAATGTTTTATTGGTGTCGGACAAGAAGAACCACAGCATTGCCTTATGATAACAGGACAGTTCTCCAATCCTGGCACAACCATAGCATCCCATAACTGCGGGTTAGCTTTCCAACTGGTGGCAACAGGTCTAGAGCCACAAAAATAACTTGCAGTTTACACACAGAGGGACTCTGAGCTACTGTATTTGACATTGAGTCTCTTCCCTGTACAGGAAAATGCTCTGCACTCTCATACTTTAAAGAGAATAAGCACTATATTACACCAGACTACGCATGTTGCTACCAGCCATAATACAGTCAACTTCTTACACTTTTCATTTAAGCCAGTTGATTTTATTTCCAGCAGACCCTGAAGCACAGATCTGTCCCTGTCCTCCTCTGTTCAGCTTTGCTATTGTACCAAATTCCTATTGTTTTCTTCTTTCACGTGCTGTGGAAAGTTAAAAGCACCCCTTCAACAGGGATCTACCTCAAGAAAACCTATCTAAAATTAGACTCAACACAGATTAATGGACCAAACAGAAAAATACCCTGCAAGTTAAAATTAGAAGTAATCTAATTAGTGTCTTGACAATGATTTGTAACCAGGGAATTTCCCCTTTCCTTCCCTCCCACTCTTTTAACCAATGGCTTTGTCCGTCTGATTTTGAAACACCCTTTAGACCCTAAGCAGAGATTAAGCAGGAAGAGGCTGGAATCTGTCTGCACTCAAATGTGAACAATGAATTTTCAGAGGAACTAAAAACTCACCATTTGATTCATCTCAGGCCTCTCACACCCATGGAGTCACCTATATCAGACAAATTCCCCCAAACCAGTCCCACATTCTGCTACAGCCACACAGACCTCTTTGTTGATCAAATAACCTCTCGGAGACTCAGCAGCCCTTGTCTAGGGGACTCGAGCAAGACCAAAATATGTTTATCACAAATGTGCACGTCAGTCTCTCCTGAGTTAATGATGAACAAGACACGTGCATGTACAAATGGATACCCGTGGATGCATACACACACACACACACAGAGACACGGTGCTTGCTTGACCCCACTACATACACTAATCCCTGCTGCAACCTGTGGGAAGAGCTCTTCAGTGCAGCGTCTGGTACTGTTCTTTGCATCTTACCTCCTCAGGTCTGCTCAGCACATGACCCTCGGGGCCGGTTATTCCCATCTCCAACATCCTGGTTTGTTCCTAGGACATCAAAAAGACAGAGGGATGCTGAAGCTATCGGCCACACAGAAAAGCAGATCCCCCCTGTGTTGAGCCCTTCCCTCAGGACTGCCACCAGCCTGTGTCTTGAGGGACCACCATGCATGGTGAGAGGCTGCTGCACCCTCAAAGGGTTTGAGAGGGAGGATGGGGTAATGGGAGGGCTTGGAGGGAGTGCAGGCACTGACTGAAGCCTCTTTGACTGAAACAAGCACAGTGTGGAGGTAAAAACAGGGTACAAAACTCCCCAGCTCCATGTACAGCACTTGATGTGGACAGTCCCTTTCCAAGGCCTTCCCTGGCTCCCCTTCTGAAAAGCAAGCAGTCCGAGTAGAAACTATTGATAAAATAATCATTAAAGCACATAAAAAAAATCTCTCCTCTCAAGGTAACTCCTGAGTCCCCAGTGCTGTTATTTAATGATTACTTGGAAATCCTCATGTGCTAAATGCTGTCCTGGATCAGTTTCTACAGAAGCTGTCAGTGTGGGGTGCTGGTTCCTGTATTAACATTATCCCAAGTATTTTGCTCTTTTAATTAAGGACCATGGATAATTCTCTGTGTGTCCGTATGCGTGCAAGGCTGCTAAATGCTACCAACTAATAGTTTTGGGGAATTTTGTAGTTAGGCTGGTACTGAAGTAGAGATAAACTCTAGCCAATACAGTTCCTCTGACCACTGCTTTCAGGTGAAAGAGACATCCAACTGTGCACTGCAGCTCTAAAATGTCCAAAGAAAAAATGATTCCTGTAGTCTGAGAGGATGTTTGAAGAATGACCTCTTTGTTCACACTCCTTCAACTCCCAAGAATGAAAGAGACAGGAAAAAACAAGTAGTTGCACAGCAGAACTGAGCAATGTCTTCTCTGTCTTAATAAAAATCAGAATGTTTGGACTTCCTCCCATCCAGCACCAATTGCAACACAGCAGGACAACACAGACTACCCAACAAACCACATCCCTCGTAACAGCTCCCTTGCAAATCCAGCTCCATTAGCTGGCTGCTTGCTTACAGCAGGCAGAAAATTCCTTTCTTGCCACAGCACTTTTCAATACACTTTAACTCTCTTAGCTGACTATGCAAGGCAAAGGCCTCCACCTCTCCACACAGAAAGAACTGCAGTTGGAGTGAACACACCATACTTGATGGTCCACTCTCTTCCATTTACATAATTGCTAATTCACTATTTCAGAATCACTAATGCATCACATTCACAACACAAAATCTTGGTAAATTTGTTATTGCTGCCAAGCAGCAAAGTGATCACCTTGCAGAAGACATCCATGCAGCTTTTGAGCCATTTTGCTAATGCCCCACACCCAGCCTGCCTAGGAGAGGTGTCCAGTCCTTGCATATCAGAACAGTATTTAGTTACCTGGGCAATTATGTCCCCATTTTCAGCATGAACTTGAGCTATGGCACCCAGCTCTGCCAGGCAGCTGAATATCTCATACAGCTAAAAGAGACAAGAAAAAATGACTATAGTGCAGATGGATTGCCCTGGCCTGTGCACGGCCTTGGCACAAACTGCACCCAGCACGGCTGCCATCCCCCCGCCGCCCCTCGTGCCAACACCAAGGTGGCAATGGCAGGTCTCACCTCAGTGTTTGACATCTGGTACAAATCCTTGTAGGCCATGTACACCATGAAGGAGTTGACTCCTGAGGTAGAGCAGAGAGGAGAGTGGGGTGAGCTGGGGCTCTCCGTCCTGGAGGTCCCACCAGCCCACCCACAGGCTCAACTGCCGCTTGTGGCCATGCCAGGTCCCAGCAGGCACTCGGCAGGGGGTGGACGGACCACAGCACGGCTGCTCCTCGCCTACCGCAGCTCACTGAGGCCTGTGGGCAGGGAGCAGTGGGCAGCAAACCTTTCTCGTTGACCATGGTGTGCAGCTCCTGCCGGACGCGGTCACTCCAGCGCAGGATGTCCACATGCAGCGCGTAGTCGCAGCAGGCCTTGCCGTCAGCCCACTCCCGCCACCGCTCCCATGCCTCCACCAGGCTGGACTCTGGGTCTGGAACCACGTGGTCCACTGCAGAGGCATAGCGGGGCAAGGGGTGGGCAAGGGCTCCCTGATCAGGACACCTTACCACAGCCCTGCACCCTGCTGGCCATCTCCACAACCCCAGGCTTATCTCCTCAGCAGCTTCAGAGCAGCTCCAAAGACATCCCCATCACCTCCCGACGGCATGCCTGGGCTCCTCAAAGTGCATTTCTCGGTAGGTAAGCGCATACAGCCTTTGCTTAACAGCATTTGGCATGGGACCAGGGGCTTTTACAGGCTTCTGCTGAGAAGTCAGCTGAAAGCTGGAGATCCCTGTCCTTCCTCACCCCCACTTACACCCCATTAGCACAAAGCCTCCTCCCACACGGCAATACTAATGCACCTTTTATTGCCCACCATGTAATCCCCATGCCTTGCCACAGTCCATTTCACACAACTTATTTCTTTGGCCCAGGGGGAAGGTAAACTGCTGGGGGGAGGACAAGAAACCCAGTCCTTTACTGGAAGGATCAACAGTTGTTCCTGCATCCCACAAAACCTTGCAGTGCACTCAGCTGTGACCACTGCACAGCAGTAAAATCTGGACCTCAAACCAGTGCACAGCTATGGCCTTCTCTGGGGAAGGGCCTCAGAATTCCCTTTCCTTTTTCGTTAGCACTGTTTATTTCTGAGCAGTGTGGGATGCCAGGATGTGGCTCTGTTCCTCTACCCAGAGTCAACTCAGTATCGTGCTGCCCTATTTTTATTTAGCAGGGAAAGAAAAAGTTATGTCATTGTTCCTTATTGAGGGTCCCAGGGGCATCAGTGGCTGGAGACCATGAAGCACTGCAGAACATGGGATCTGCAAGGGGTCCTATGCAAATCTCCTCTCCCACCATTTCACTGCTACTAAGGATCCAAATGATTCATCTCAATCCTCACTCTCCAGATTGCATTGACAGAGATCACAGAAAACATGAGAGCACTGTCATGGACCTTTAAAGCAAAGACAACTGAGAAAAGCAGAGAAAAAGAAGTAACTGGGCAATATTTCAAGAGTGATGGGTGCTATTGTGTGCAGGACCTGCCTGCTGCACTCACTGATCATGGTGGTTCCACCAGCCAGGGCTGCTTTTGTTCCTTGAAAGAAGTCATCCACAGCTATCATCCCCTTGTATGGCATCTGCAGGTGAGTGTGGACATCAATTCCTCCAGGGATCACCATCTTCCCATTGGCTTCTATGGTTTTGACCCCTCCAGGGACAATCAGATTGTCTCCAATCTGCCTGATGAGATCATACCAAGATGGTGAGCCACACACAAAAGAAAAACAACTAAAAGACAATAAGTGAGCAGTTCAGCTTGGGAGCAGCCAGGTCAACTCCCCCCACTCCTTCCTGCTCCCAGAGCTGAGCTTCCAGGGGCCAGCAGAGTGAAACCACCTCTCTTTGCAGCTTGTCTGGCTTGCTTAAACCTGCCATTTGCATAGTCCAGGGGTGGCTGCCATCTGTCCGGCTGTTCTACTGGTGTCTATGGTGGCACCTGCTGTCTGGGGCAGGCTGGGGTAGCTGGCAAGTATGGTCTGACAGGCACGCAGATCTCTGCAGTGTATGGAAGGAAGCTGCCTATGACACTTCAAACCCCACAGACGTTTGCAGATGTTACCCTGCAAGCCTTTCCAGCAGAGCAGCCCTACCTGTGCACCAGGGTGCATGCTCACAGAACCCAACACCAGCCCTTCTTCCCTAAGCTGCACCCCTAATCCCTCCTCTCCCCCATCCTTCTGCCCACCTTAAGTAAGGCTCAACTCTGAGGCTTATTACTGAGAAAGATGATTTCCCACCCTAATGCCACAGCTGCTAGGCCAGCTCAGGGCTTGTCAGGGGCTTGCCATGCTGCTCACAGCACCAAGGCCTGAGGGTGAAGGGCAAGTGCTCCTTTGGGGAGCTGGTGAGGAGCTCACAAAGCGCACAGCACAGCCAACTGCAGCCTGGCTGGGCTCAGCACAACCTGGAACACCAGGATCACTCTCCTCCCAAGGAGGACAGACAAGAGTTCTCCCCTCCCCAGTTCCTCTCCTCCCACCTTGTCTCCTTCATGCCCCTCAAAGATATATTGCTATAAGCAGGGCCATGCTGCAGTGAAGGCAGCTAAAATATGAAATACCTAAAAGTATCTTCTGAAAACAGGAAACCTAAAAAGTTCCAGTATACATCTACTCATAACCTAAACCACCATTACAGTCCTCTGGAGTTTGTGCTGTTCTACAACACAACAATCTCCTCCAGAGACATAACCAGCCCTCCTGCAGTCCAGGTCACCTGAACCTTAGGACTCCCTTCACTCAGCCCCCCACCCCCTCAATCCCTTTATCTGTCCATATGTAGCACTCAGCCTTCAAATCTCTTCTTTCAGAAATCCTATTTTCATCAAGCTTTCCTCAGTCTTCCCTGACAAATCAAGATAAAAGACAAGTTGGTTCTAGTGGAAAACTTCTGATTTCCTTGGCACACTGGGGAGGGTAAATGAGGAGCAAATTCCAGTTTTGCATTTCATTCAACCTTAGCTATTTTGCAGGTTTTTTTCCTTAGAATAACAAAAGTTCTGTGGACAGAACTGCTCACTCCAGTGTCCTCAAAGCAATGAGCCAGGAACTCTTTCCACAGCTTTTATGGAGGTGAATCCATCACCAAAGGATTTACACTGCTCACTGTATTCTTACCGGAATACACTTGCAAAAGCATTTCACTACCAAGGCAGTGAAATTCTGTGACCTCCAGGCTGCAGATGACACAAAGTGATTTACACAAGGATACCCAGAAAGTCTGTGCCATGGCAAGACCTGAAGCTGGCTCTGATCCCTGCCTGGGTATGAGTACTAGTCAATCACAAATACTCTTGTCCACCAGCTAAGAACAGCCTCATAAAAATACAGTCTCACTCTTAAAGTATTTCTCTGTTGCTGGATTTTTAAAATATACCATCCTAGGAAGGCTGGGCATTTTCCTCTTGCCACAGGGCAAGAAATGCCTTTTCATGTCTCTCTGCTATAAACTATCACGGTTCTTTCAATTCACCCAGCTTGGAGCTGGTCCCAGCACAATATATTTGCCACGTTTGAACTGCAGCCTTTAAACAATGGAGCCTTTAAACCACTGCACCTCGGAAACACACATGAAGCAGCTGGGGGGAACCAGAAGTTTGCCTGCAGTTCCTGGAAATCTCAGGGATGCAGATGACCGTCAGCAGAGCACTGTCCTTGTTAGTGCTGACAAATGGGATCTTTGGGGGCATTTGTGCTAATACTGTTAACACAGGCAAAACAGGAGTCAAAGATAAATCTTATTCCCGGTTGAATCAGAAGCAGCTTTGTTATACAACGGATGCTGTATCACGAAGTCACCAGCCTGACTGCAATTCTGTCCATGGAGTTACTACACAAACACATCAGGCAATCACTTGTGTGCTCACACTCACTGCAGAGAGCTGAGCCTCTAACCAGAGTGTGCTATCAAGCTTTACTGTCTGGCAAGTTGGGTACAGACCACATCCACAAAGAAAACAACAACCATCAAACCTGAAGCTGATTTAAGGAGTAACGGAGATAACAGAAGTCCCATACTTACTTTATGAGGCCATCCTCCATGTAAATGTCGGCATAGAATGACTGATCATCGTTGACTATTCTCCCTCCTTTAATGAGAAGACGATCACTCTGAGAAGGCAAAAAAGCAGCAGTCAGCAGCAGCAGGCAATACACACACTTCTCAGCAGCCAGCATTGCTCTTCTTGGGTGCTCCCCTACAGCATCAGACAGCTCATCCCAACAGCCGGTACTGCAGAAAGTTCACATCTGTACCAACACTTGAAACAACCAGATAAGAGGCAAGGACTGAAAAAAAAAATCAAGCTGGTAGGGCTGTTTCTGAATGGAACAAGTGCTGCCAGAAACACCACTGAGGCAGAATAAGTATGAAGGAGAGTCACTGGGGACGCAGCAAATATGCTTCTGTAAAATATACAGACAGAAGTCAGAAGCTTCCTACACCAGGTCGTTATGTAGGCAGCACAAGCTGTGCACTAGTATTTAGTGATTTTTTTTTTTACTAAAGGCACGTCCTTAAGTCTTATCCAAATACCATGCAAAATAAGTTACGTTAAAGGAGACGATTTATATTTCTCTCATCTGTTACCACCCACAGGACAGGCAGCCCTGAATATGATGCATCTGTTGCTGGAATCTGTTGGTCCCCTGCAGTGCTCAGGTCAGTCCTTCTGAAGCGTTTCACATCATCACAGGTCTACACAACACCCAGGATGCATTGAACTGCATTCCTGTCTCATCACTTACCACCTGCTCTGGTCTCCTTCCTACTGACCTAAGTGACCAGCAGCCTTCTCCAAAGGAGTTCAGCTGGACAGTGGAGAAGCACCTGGACCACAACTGCTCTTTATGCTCTTCCTGCATTCACACTTTTGGACCTGGGCAACCCAGAATACACTTATGGAGGAGAATGGACACTGTCCTGTGGGGAACAGATTCTGTTCTGAGGAACTGGGAAGGCTGAGGTCCTGCTCTGCACCTGTGCAAGTCCAAACACCAGCTGAAGGCAGTACAGGGACAAACAGCCTGATAGCACACATCTACCATGTATTTGGGTGACATAAGAGAATATGTCATCTTTCTAACTGCTTAAAACACCTCCAACAACCCTCCAGCTGTCCAGCTCCCCTTTCTTCCCTCTCTACTCCCCCAGGTGCCCACAGCCCAAACTTTGTGTGTGGGTGCACCCCCCTTCCACAGTCCAAGCCTGGACCACAGCTGACTGGAGCCTTCAGCAGGGCTCACATGCCAGCCTCATCCTGCGAAGCTCATGCACAGTTAAGTCCTCTACAGGGAAGCAGGATTGTTCTTCATCCGCTGCCCCTGGGGTGATTTCTGGAAGTATCACCACAGTGGTGGTAATTTGCAGCTTCCTCCCTGGCAACAGAAGGATGCAAGAGAATCCCCTCGTGCCCCTACAGCTTGCAGCAGCCAAAGCGCTGAGAGCAGCGTGCGTTTTTACAGCAATCTCATCCTCACACAGTCGAGACAAAGAAACTGGGTGGGGAAAGGCTCAGAATGCACAGCGCGCTCAGCCCAGCTGCAGCTCAGCGCCGGCGCAGGCAGGAGAGCCTCGGTCTCTCCTCGTTTCCCAGGCAAGGGCCTTCCCACAGCTGTACCAATGACCAGCAACTCAAGTCCCAGCAGCAGGGATTTTCCTTCCTTGCTCAGTGCAGCTTGATGCCAATCAAGAGCTGAGCCATGCACCAGGAAAAGCATGAGGCCAAATTGTTCCCCTGTTCCCATTCCACCCACCATCCTCCCTGACAAGCATGGGTCAGCTCCCCTTACCTAAGCTAACATGTCAGCACAGAGGTCTAGCAGAGCCCTGCTGTCTAAGGGGGAGTCTGGGAGCAAGGGCTTGCTGCTGGTCACAGACCTCCCGGCACAGCTCCTTTAAACAGCTTTAACAGATCACAACCAGCACGCAAAGGTACCAGCCTTGACTCATGACCTGGGAGACCATGTCCACCTCCCACTTTTCCTACAGCTGAGGCAGGAGGACAGCCAGGTGCACACTGGCCTGGGAGTCCCAGGTCCTCAGGCCAGCTCTCAGCCTGTGCTGCATCCCTCCCCAATGGGCACAAACCAAGTGATGCTCAGCTTTGGGGCTGAGGACCCTGAGAACAAACAAATGCTGTTGATGAGCACTGATTCTCCTCCCCAACACAGAGCACTTGTCCCTCTCGCATCTATCCGATCGTTGTCTCAGTAACAATACTGTATTTTTAAGCTCAGAAACCCCTAAAAGAGTGAAGTGTGGCCACAGCCAGCTGCTTATAGGCAGTCAGTCACAAGGCACAAGCAGCTGAGCCATGGCTCCTGTGGATGCAAATGATGAATTTTAAGTAACACTGCATGAAATGTAGACAGAAACTACCAAGCACCAGTATCAGGCATCCATTTTAGAAGAATCAGGTCCACAGTTAGAAACACATGGAATATTCTTGCTTTATATTTCAGTCAACTGTACATAGATTTTCTCCCACAAAACTGGTCCCCTATGCCCTGACAGATCCTCCTTGGCTTTACCTAGCCTACATGGTGGAGGAAAAAAAAAAAAGAAAACCAAAAAGAGTCCACCTACCTGGATTCAATAACATGAGTGGGCCTCTGTTGGTTTTTTTTGGGTTTTTTTTTTTTTGTCTTGCCCATACCCTTTAAGCCTCTGCAACTTGCTTGCCCAAAGGCCCCGGAGTTCATTCTCGCTATAGCACGGGAGCACCAGCAAATACTGATGCTGTCCTGCCTCTCCCTGCACGCTGGATGAAGGAAAGCAAAAGGGAGACAGGCACAGGCAGCGTGAGGGTAGGAGACTGAAGCACTTGACAATTACTGAATAAACTGTTAATACAGACTCAGAAAATATGCCTGCCCACAAACAAAAATGGTCATTCTGTGGCAGACATGAAGGGCTGCTCAGTGCTCACTGTTAGTACACAAAATTGTGAGGTCCACAATGTCTGGAGCGCAAACAAGGCGTTCATTGAGGGGATGGAGGCTGCCCTGGGGCCTGCCCTGAGCCCGGCTGCCAGAGACACAGACACCCCCAGGGCAGGGCTCTACTGGCACCTGCCCACCAACTATGAGGAAAAAATATAATAAAGCACAATAAATAAAATCCAAATGACACCACATCTACAGGCTCTATCACTGTTTAGGAGTGCACCCAGACATAAAAAGGCAGAGGAACAAGAAAGGAAGAGAATGAAGCAGTTATGAGGAAACAAGTCTGATTTAATAGAGAGGTTTCTGCAGCACTCACTGCCAGAGCAGCCTCAGATGACAATAAATGCACTGTTTCCCCTGCCAGGGCTCATTTGTGCGTCTCCACACCCACCTCATCTCCCCGCCAGCCAGTGTCAGGCTGTGTCATCAGCCATTGTTAGCAGACAGAGAAACCCTCCTGCACCAGGAGCCAGAGGCACTGCAGGGACCACCTTCCCTCCCAGCGCAGCAGAAGTGCCGCAGAACTGGGCGAGTGTGCCCAAGGCCCAATCCCTGGCCACCTCTGGTGCCCAGGGGCCAGCCTCTGTGCAAAGGGCCCAACACACCAAAGTCACAGCTTCGATAAAGTGAAGGGTGCTACACAGACCATGGCTGCTCGCAACTCCACCTGACCACTGGCACAGACCTGTCGGCCTTGCTGGTCTCATCTCCACCACTGACTGTGTCTCAAGACATCTCCACACAGCCAGCAACAGCCCACTTGTCACTGCTGTGGTACCTTTCGTGAGCACTCATTTCTGCAGATGCAGGCACTGCCCCACAACACCAAGGCTGGGAGCATCCTTCCAGCACAGCTCTGCCAAAACCTGGTGAATCACCACCAGCCCCACAACACCCTGCCCTGCTGGGAAGCCTTTTTGCTGAACACTTGCTGTCTCTCTGCATGTTGGCATTTGGGATCAAGGTTTCAAAACCGTGACCCATTCCCTGACACCCATACTCTGCTCCTATGTTCTTAAGCATCATCTAGTCATTTGAGATCCCCAAACATCAGGGCATCTCTAAACATTTCTCATTGTGATGCTGTAGAAAGAAAGGGAGGCAGCAGCTTCCCAAAGGCTGCCAAATCCCGCCAGGAATAGCGCTCGCCCTGTTTACAAAGCACAAAGGCATAATTAGGGCAGCACGGAGGCAGGTGTATGGCTTTACTGCTCTTTCCCTTGTAAAAGGTGAGACACTAATTGTGACAGTGTTTCATCAGTAGCTGGATGGCTCCTCCTTTCTAACATACCACATGACAGCATGGAAAAACCCCTGGCTGGAATCACAGGGATATACAGCCAGCTGCCGGCTACACCCAGTGATTGGCGCGGTGAGAAATGCCACACTGATAGCTGCCAGCTTACCAAAATCTGTCTGGTCAGTCACTGAGGCTTTTCTCCCCACCTGCACCTGACACAACACACTCGCCATCCCCACGCAGACCTCATTTCTTTTAGAGGTGCCAGAGACATCACAGCCATGGCACTCGTGGGCTGTGACAAGGTGGTTGAACAGGATGGGCATGGCTCACACCAAGAAAAAAATACAGGAACTCTAGTCTACCTGGGATAGGAAAGGGTTTTGTGACAAAACCACAAAGACTGGGTGATTTTGATTCAGCCAACAGCTCTGTTAACAGATATTTTGTGAAACCAGGACAAGGCATTTCACCACTCCAGGATTCCACCTCTCTTTCTGAGGGATGGGAAAACCTACTGTGGATAGCAGGAGAGGAACTATTTTGATTATATCTCCAAACAACCAAAGAAAAGGAACTAATAAAAAGTCTCTCAACAGACACGCAAAGTTTTCTTATGAGTTGGGCATCCCCCCATCAGCACACACCTGGGAAGTGACACTATGTTTAGTGGTCTCTGATGTGCTGTGTGCAGCCTAAGGCACAACGAAGAGCAACGCTTCCATGCCAAGCTGTTGAAGCAACCTCTGAGAAAGCCAAAAGACTCAGCTAACCTCCCATCCCATGTTTTCTCCACATTGCAACCAACAGATATGCCTGTACTTATCAATCTTCCTTCAAAGGCTACAGTCTTGCCTGTCACACTGTCACACACAGCTTTTGACTAGGCTTTTACAAATCAGGTTGGGAACAATTCCCACAGCAATTTATCTCGCACAAGCATGTGTACTCATGCTCCTGGCTTCTCTGCTAAAATGGCTGTCCTAGAAAAGACCAGAATTTGCTGCAAACAGGCACAACAGGCAAACTGTGGGTTTTCAGATGTTACTGTCAGAAACTAGCTACCAATTCTGACTGCAGCACTGTTGAGTACGAAAGGAACCAGGAGTTTGTGCATCTCCAGAAATACAATAGATAGTTCAAACAATAGCTGTCAGGAAGAGAAAATGCCTCCATTTCCAGTACCTCCTTCACAAAAGCCAAACCTGCCTATTGCTGGGTGTCAGGAGCAAGGACGGCTCCCTTCACTTGCAGGCTCAGTCACTGCTGCTGCGCTATTTGCTCCGAGATCTACAGGTGAGTTACCTGTCAGCACAAGGTGGCTCATGTAATTCCCTGCATACTCCTACACTCCAGACCTCCCCCAAGCTGTGAAGCTTCAGATGCTGTAAAGGTCTCAGAGACACCTTGTATTCTAATGACACAGTGCAGTCCCAAAAACCTCTCTACTAATAAGGGCAGCTTAGCTGACAATCTGCTATCCCCAGGAGTCTCTGCGTCCTGATGTGCAAGAACAAACTCTGGGGCAGGAATCTAGGAAGAAGGAATAAACAATCAAAACAATGCCTGGGGGACACAATCTACAGAAAGGGACAGAGAAGGCTTTGTTCTAGGGGAGACACCATATCCATTAAAATGGACAAGACCAATTAACACCTGACGTCAATCCTTCCCTTGGGCCTCAGTGCATGGGTTCAGGACACACGGGTCATTTGACCAGAATTCTAGAGCAATCTCCTCCACCCCAGCCAGGATACAATAATGCTGCAGAACATGGCAAGTGAGTCCTGGAAGATCGTCCCCAAGCTGCATAAGTCAGAGCACAGAGCTACCTGTAACATCAGCTACATAGACACCATCCACCCACAGCATTTTCAGCTTCATCAGGCTAAGGAAAGGATTTAGTAGGGATAACTAAAGAAACTTGTGAGAAATTTTTACCACAGAGGTGAGAAAGTTCCTGATGGATCCCAAAGGAGCAGGAACAAGCCCTGCATATCAGTAAAGTGCATCATAAAGCTCCTTGCAGAGGACAAGAGAAATCCCACCTGCAGCAGTAATGTTGTTGTCAACATGGTGGTCTAAGGACAGAAAAGGCAAGATGTGTAAAGCTGTAATACTGCTTATTAAAGCAACTGAATCTGGATTGACAAAGGAATTTCTCTTTACAGCAATAATGATCTTTGTGCTTTTCTAGAGCATTTTGCTCACATCTGTACATTAAAAAGAATAATGGAACTCCAGGGCTTTGTTTTTCCTTTTTCTTCGAGGAGCCAAAGGTGTCCTCAGAAGGAAAGACAAGAGCTATATGAAGGCAGCGAAAAGCCATCAACAAGATGAAAGACCTGATCGCTTTTCCAGACGAAAGCCCCACACAGCCTCCTCTGGGGAGGGCCCGGGGACAGCAGCTGCACCCTGCAGAGGAGGCACAGGCTGGATCCGAGCATGGAAGCCCCGAAGAGGTCAGCACGGAGAGCATCGTCGGGACCCGCACCTTCAAAGGAAACATGTCAGCCTCTTTATTCCCGCGGAGTGGAGCGGGACATGCCGTGCCCGATAGGTGTGGTCCCTGCGCTGCTGCGACAGCCACCGGCACGCTGCACCTGATGCGGCAACACCGGAGAATGGTTCGGGATGCGTGGGTGACACCGAGCGCAAGGAACGCCCTGCGGCCACCGGGTGAACCCTCCCTGGGACAGCGGGGACACGCCGCGCATCGGGAAGGGCCGCCCGCGGCACGGGCAGGCGGGACGGCAGTTGGAGCCCGCTCCCCACCGGCGCCCCCGGCCACGCTCGATGAGCTTGCCGGGCCGGTCTCCGTCCGGATGGGTCACCGCACCCGCCCCGCGAGGCGGCTCTGCGGGAGGCTGACCGGTTGCTCCAGGCGGGGACACGGGCAATGTCCGGGAAGCGGCTGCCACCGAGCCGCCGCAGAGGCTCCAACCGTGGCTGCGCCTGCCGGGGCGCGGCTCTGCCCAGCCCGGGTGCACCGGCGGGACCGAGACACCTGCGCGGGCGGCGGGCCGGGCGGCAGCTCTTTGTCTGCCCGCCGCGGCTGCCGCCCCTGTCCGGCCCAGCACGCAGCGCCGAGCACCGGCACCGCGCTCCCCGGCCGCCCCAGCCACCGCCTCCCGACCCGTGCTCCCCGGGGGGCTCGGCAGGGACCCCCGCCCCTCCCGCGGCACCCACCGTGATGCGCGGGATGTTCTTCTTGCCCTGGTACGACATGGCTCCGCCCGGCCCGGCCCGCCGCCGCCTGCGCTGCCCTCCGCGCCGGCTCCGCACAAAGGCGAGCCCGAGCCCGCCGTGCCAGCCGCCACCGGGGACGGCCGCGCGCCCCGCCCCGGCCCCGCCCTCAGCGCCGTCCGCGCCCGCCAGGGGGCGCCCCGCCACCGAGTACCGCGCACCGGGTATCGGGCTCCGGGCACCGCTCCCCGGGCACCACTCCCTGAGCGCCGCGTATCGGGTACCGGGCTCCGGGCACCGCTCCCTGAGCGCCGCGTATCAGGTACCACTCACCAGTGTGCTGGGTATGGGCCACCGGGTACTGCTCCCAGTGCACCGGGTACCGTGCTCCAGGTACCACTCCCTGAGCATCGAGTATCGGGTACCAGGCTCCGGGCACTGCTCTCCATGCACCAGGTATCGGGTACCACTCACCCATGTGCTGGGTACGGGCCACCAGGTACTGTTCCCCGTGCACTGGGTACCGGGCTCCAGGTACCACTCCCTCAGCACCGAGTATCGGGTACCGGGCTCCAGGCACTGCTCCCTGTGCACTGGGCATCAGGTACCACTCACCAGGGCCTGCACGAGCAAAGCAATCCTCGTAGCACAACCCCTGACACTGCAGCCAACAGCTACACAGCTCCGGGGGAGCGGGTGAAGGCAGCAGGGTTTGTCTGGAGCGCATGCTCTGCTGCGGGGTTCAGTGGAGGGTCACACTGAATAGCACTAATTATACGTTCTCCTTGACAGGGCTTTAAGTGTGTAGATTGGTATGGCCGCCCTCCCTTGCCACCAACTTTGATGTCTCCACTGGCTCAGCCACCCAGCCCAAAGCTTCTTAGTCACAGAGTCTGCTACATTGTGTCTGCTTCCACTGAAGCTTTTAGAACGTTTTACTGGATACATATTTCTTCTAAACCCTAAAACCTTTCACTAGCTTCGAGTGAAAGTCGCCAGCTTCTCCATAACCTACTTATTACTGCCAAGACTATGAAGGCTTCTGCAAAATTGCATAAACTGCCTGGCCCAGCAGGACCACTGCCTCCTGCCTCCCTTTTCCCAGCTCCTGTGCTGCAGCCTCTGAGCTGGTGCACTCCAGCAGTCAGCAAGAGATGGGCTGGGAGCTTTCTGAGAGCTCCCCCTCCCCGGTGGACCCATGGGCAGGGAGGTACCTGCAAGCGCCAGGAAGGGAACAGGGGAGCAGTGCTGCGACGGAGCCTCTGCAGACAAGAAGCATGTGGGGAGGAGATAAGCTTGACCCCTATTTCCCTGCCTCCTGAAACGTCACTCATCCATTTTCCAAAAAGTTTGAGTATCTCTGTGCTGGGTGGTACCACGTTACTTTGTCTGGAGTAGCAGTTAATTAGTTAATAATAGATAAATGATGATGCAGACAGATGCTGCTGGCTTGAGCACTTGGACAGTTTCAAGATCCAAGCTTGCATCAGCCCCCTGGATGCTGGCCAGCCATGGTGACTTCAGACCATCCTGAAGAGCTGTGCTTTCCTCCTTGTTGCTATGTGATACTCACACAAATACACGGTAAAACATGCTGCCCTGGGCCTAAAACATTCAAAATGGAAAACTATTTATTTTCCCCATAGGACCTCTTCCAGATGCAGTCAGCAAGGTGTTACTCACATGCTTTGAAACATCCTCAACAAGAAGCATAGTCAATTTGAAATTAATTTTTAAATGGTGATAGTCTTACAGCTCGACCTCCTCAGAAACACATCCAGGGATGACATGGCACTAGATGTTTGTGGACAGTCACAATGGGTGACAGAAGCCCAGCGAGGAACATCAGCAGTGTGAACACAGAATAGAAGGCACTTGCTGCTGCAAGGACTTCATCACCACACCAA
>JANHGN010024849.1:64025-75178 GCA_024605025.1 Megaceryle maxima
GCCCAGCGAGGAACATCAGCAGTGTGAACACAGAATAGAAGGCACTTGCTGCTGCAAGGACTTCATCACCACACCAACTGTGGTTTGTCAATGCTCAGCAGCCAGGCTCAATATCTGTCTGAAAAGACCAGGATGCTGCTGACCCTGCTCTAGTGCAAAGGATGAAAGCAGATCCCACCAGCCTTACAGGTCCATGATCAATGTCTCTTACAGACAGACACAACCCAGGTACAGTGAATATAACCAGTCACGGAATAATCAGGGCTCAAAAGTCACAATATTCAGCAGACCTGTGAGGACAGCCTGTCTCCACACATGAAGTCTCCTCCTCCCCACACATATGCTTTTTATCAAAACATCCCCTCTTCTTTCCTAGTAGATGAGGTATTAAGGGCTGAGCTACCTCAGGACACAACAAATCCAAGGGACAGAAACACAGCAGTTAGTGAACCCTCTCCAGGTGGAACCTCTCGCAGGACATGGTGTCTCAAAAGGCTGGTCATGCACTCCTACCCCAGCACACCAGGAACTTTCACCACACACAAAGTTCAGAGGAAATTTTCTTGTGCTTGTGTGTGCTGTCCCTGGAGGAAGTGGGTTGCTGACCCCGAGCTGTGGCTCCCCCTTCACACTCTGTCCCCTTCCTAATTGAGCTCATGAATCACAGAATGGTGAGATACATGGGCTCACCCTTACTTCTGGAAGTCCATCTCCAAGTGACGAGTACTCACAAGCATTTGACAATAATGATATTCAGAGGTATTGGCTCCAGCTCTCAGTGTCTGATGTTCATCTTGAGAGCCAGAGCTGGAGGAAACTGGGAAGAGAGCCCACCGGCTCTGTTACTGACAAACACAAATACACTGGCTTTTGCACCATTCCCACTATCCTCACCATCTCCCAGAGGCAAGATAGAGTTCTGCAGCCCTTCAAACTCTCACTCTGAAGCCCCCATAGAACAGCTCCTGACCACCGCATGCACACAGAGAAGGTGTCCAGGCAAGGGAGAAGCTCATTCTTCTCTTTGCCAGAAATAAATGAGGTTGAAACCAAACGTGTCAAATGGAATATGCTAGTAGGTGTACATGAATGACTGCTGCTTCAAGGCCAATTAATACAATACAGCCTGATCCTGCAGATAAATGAAATGCCCTTGAGCTGGATGGCTCAGCAAGTGCTTTTCCTTTAGTTCAGCCACTTGTACAGGGACAAGGCAGGGAGGGAGTTGCCAGCAACAGGAGCTGGCGCAGAGGCTGCAGGACCCTGCACCTCTGCTCAGCAATGCTGTCAGCTGTAGCAGATAATCACCTCTCTCCAGTTCCTCCCTTCAAAGGCATGATGGAAATGTGGAGAGCCCATCTGGCGCAGCCTATACGCCCCGGTTTTGTTAGAGATTACATATATTAATGATCCCATGCCTTCCTCTCACTCCACCTGACCCAAACCCCCAGGTTTCTGCTCCACAGCTCCTCTCCAGAGGACGTCTGCCTTCTCTGGGCTGTTTGCCTAAGCAAAGCCTCAGAAGAGTCAGTCTAGACTGCAAAACTAAACCAAGTCGAAGACTTGCCACAAAGCTCCTGAGGTGAGGCCTGTGGGAGGCAGCACAGGCATCTGGGGACATCAAATCACCCTCCTTGCCTGGAACAGGCAGCCAGGTGGCCTCCGTTGGGGTGGGGGCTCCCCAAACCTACAGCCTTCTTGGGGGTGAAGATGCTTTGCTCCACCTGAGACCCCGGCCCCACTGCAGGTCCTTCACGACCAGCTGTAGGGAGGTTGAGATACTCTGGCAGCAAGGAAGGGCTGGGCAAACCAAGCAGCCCAGAGGGGAGCAAGAAGCTCCACAGCTCACTGCAGAAATTACACCAGGAGAAAAGGGAAGGGAGAGAAACACAAGAGCAGGAAGGTGTCAACAGTGGTCTTGCAGAACTCAAGGGTACCTGGGACAAAATCTGAAAAATGGCCTTGGTGGCTGCAGGACATGAGCAGAGAAGTAGGGTACAAACTAAAGCAGCCATATGGTAAAGAAGCAGAAGTAGACAGGCTTGCAGGAAAAAATGAGTGCCCCAAGAGACATTCCATCCCCAGTCAGAAGAATATCCCCATCCAGACCCAGCCTGGCAGAGATGCCCAGTTCCATGTGCCAGCAGTGCAGGGCCAGTGACAGGTGCTCCTGCCACAGGATGTCACCAGAGCACAGGAATGGGCTCTCTGGAATTCACAGCTGCTGCAGTTGCCAGAGGGTGCTGCTGCCACCTCCCCTGTCCCTCCCTGTGGCCCTTCTCCCATCCACCAGTGCCTCTGACAGCCCCACGGACATGAAATGCCCAGCCTGGAAATGATCCTTCTAGCAACACTAAGACAAGGAGGCTCTTGGCCAAGTGGCTGGTGGTGCAGAGCACCAAAGAAATGCTCAAAAAAATTTGTAACTGTGTAGTCATCCTCAGACACGAGCAGAGGCCCTGCTGCAGGCAAAAGAGCCTCCTCAAGAAAACAAAGTCCAGGAACATCAATATCTCACTGCATCCTCTGCAGGAGGTCTGACACAACTGGCTAGTAGACGCCAGGAGCACGTGGGCAGCCTTTCTCTAACTGGCAACAGCCAGGCTAATGAGAGCTCCTCTCTCCACAGACATCTCTAAAATTGAAGGTGCCCAGCTGGGGTTGGCTCCTGCCAGCAGGCTGGCTCAGCTCACTGCAAGCATCATCTATTTTACACCCTAGGGAAAAACAGATGCTGTGAACTAGACAGACCCAAACCTCACCCAGAAACAGATCCAGACTCGTGCCACGTGCAGGACAGCTGCAGCTGCAATGGTGGCACAGCCCTTCTCCCACATAGCATCAGAGCATGTGCTGCATCCAATGATGGCAGCCTCTCTCCCCACTCCCTCATACATTAGTGTCTGATATGATTGGAAGGTTTGAACCAAATACAGGTCCCTCCTTACTTCTTTATGCGGACGTTGAGAAACAGGGATTTTCTCAGATTCAGCTATTTTGCTATGATGTGAAAGGTGCAACCTGTTGCTTCCTTTCTCCACTGACACAGAATTTCTGTAAAGAACTCACTTCACCTCATCCTAGCAAAAACACAACAGGCACAGCGCTGCCTTAAAGGTCTTCCTGGAGTGCCACCACAGAATCCTGTGACAGTACACTAGTAAAGCAGGATGCTATGAGCGACCACAGCTGCTGCCAGCAAAGAGAGCACAACACAACTGGCTGCTTTGTGATCTCACCACCTTTAATCCAGTGTTTTCAGGCCAGACCTGCGGCAGCGGCTGGGGAAGCAGGTTTGCCCAGCACACTGACAATCCTGTTCTTCAGAACACATCCTGCAGCCTCCATAACAATGCCTGTTGCCACACCAGCACCTGGGATGGGGCAGCAAGGCATCTGGATGTCATGCTGCCTGTGGCAATGGGGGCAATGGTGCACAGCACCAACCTGCTGAAGATGCTGCGCCCCTCCCTCCTTCCCACTGTCCCTGGGCTAGAGGAGATTGCTCACCCCAAAACGTAATCCCTGGTGAAACACTAATGCCAAGCCCTGAGGCGATGGCTTCCACTTCATATTCGGCTCCCTCCAAGGGGTGAGCTCTGGCTACACAAGAGCATCTGGATTTCCGATTAAGTGACTCAATTCCCTCAGAGTGAGGTCCGGCCAGCCCAAGTCTGTGAAATACAGGCACCCATCTTGCCCCCTTCAACATGCAGAGCAAGGACTAGGAAAGTCTCAGCTCTCTGCTCAGCATCACTTCTTTCCCCCACACCCTCAGCTGAATGGAAACACCCATTACTGGATCCAAGTCTGTCTGTTGTAAAATGGAGCTCAGCTGTTCCCAGCAGAGTGATGGGAAAGATGCTGCTGGATCTGACCTACAGCTGAGAGCCAACCCAGCTGAACCAGCCAAGGTCCAGCTATATTTTCCAGCTTCTCAGCCCTGTCTCCAGGAAGGCTACCAGCATGTTTAGTTTTTTGTTTCTTCCTCCTATTTCCTCCAGCCGTCCATAGCAACTGCTCCACAGCAGAAAAAAAATCAACCTGCTCCACTTTCCACCTCTTTGCAGAAATGACAATGCAAGGCGTTCGTGTAGGGAGAGATGTTGTCCAAAGTAAAGCGACAGAGCGAATGCAGTTTTAGCTGATCTCTGCCATGGTTTTCCTCAGGATTAGGGCTGACTGTCAGTGACCAGCTTTGCACTCACCCGGGGCCACCTCTGAAGAGCATGCCGTATATATACAATAACTTTTCTAGGTCTCATCACAAAACCTCCTTGTTTTGATGACTCTGCGTGCACTTTTCAGTACTGAATCTGTCATTCCCAGCTTGTGTCTCTTGAGTCCTCAAGACCATATCAGGATCATTCCTCCACAGCTGGCATTCACATCACTCACCTACACGCATACCGCACCTTTCCTGCCAAGACATGAGTGATACTGGAGAAGAGTTGGTTCTACCACAGATGCATACAGCTTCCCACTAAACTACTCACACAACCTCCCTTTAAGCCCCATACAATTTTTCTATGGAGCTGTGTCCACTAGTCAATTTGCAGGCTGAGGCTCAGCACTGGCAGCCCAGCTGGGCAGGGTATGCACAGGGTCAGGTCATTTCAAGGTCCCCTCCCTTCACACACAAGAGCGTGGCTTCTTCCTGGCTGCCCTGATCCACGTGTCTGGTCCAGAGGGCACCAGCATCCAGCCACCAGCCCACTGTAGGACTTCAGCTGCCCAGGCAGGACTGCAAGCAAAACCTTCCTACAAAAGCAAAGCAGCATCTAAGCCCCGCTGAGCCCCTGCTCAAGAGGGGACCACAGGGCACACAGCACAAGAAGAGCAGAGAAGCAGCCAAGAGACACAGAAAAGCTGCTGAGCTACAACCTCAGACCTCCACCGAATCCTCCTGCAAGAGCGACATCTTGGCAGCTGCCTGTCTGCCAGCAGGACATCATCCATTAGGAAACAAAAGCCCCAAAAGCCTAATCCACCTTGCCAGAGGCAGCCTGGAATACACTGGAGACAGTCACTCCTCCCACACAATGGACAGCCAGAGCTGAGGTTGTTCTGGCCTCTTGGAGGTACGGACATCTTAATAAAAGAAAAGGAAAAGATTTTGGACTAAGCCAACTGTTCTGCTGCAGCCAAACCACAATGTTTTGTTTAAATTTAAACCTACTGAATTTTGCATTTGACACTTTCAGCTATGTTCATAAAAACACTTAGAGGAGTTTCCAACACAACAAAGCCTCTTCCAAGCTAGAAAGCAGCAAGTCTTGCCTTGCAAATCTCATTTAGGTACTTCTCAGAATTTTTCAATTTTCAATTTTTCCCCTCCTTTCCTAAAATGGGCATCTCAAAAGTCACACAAATTTGTGAGAACAAAAAATGTCCATGTGGCTCAAGTAGTTTGGTTGGCTCCCAAGGTATGTTTGTCAATTACTGCTACCTGACAGGACGCTCCTGGTGACACCTCCATGACACCTCTACCAGGACCACAGACACCTGGGAAATCAGCTCTGCATTTCTGCACTTCACCCTGAAGCCAGAAGTTTGTCAGGGACAGAAGCCCCCCATCCTAGCCCCACTGGGCTTAACTGGCCAGAACCACCTCAGAAGAGAGAAGCTGCTGCACCACTGATGCCGTGTCCTGCTCTGAGCGTTCTTCTTGTGGTGTCTCCCACCAGAGCACTGCGTGAGCCCACTGCTGGTCTCTGGTGAAGGGAGAAGCAATGGCAGCGACTCTGGAAGCTACTCATGAGAAGAGACTTCCCGATGCAGCAGCAGATGCAGGTCTTGCTGTGTTTTCTAACACAGCAAATATACACAGAAAAAAAATTACAGTATTAAAAGAAGCATCACCTCTCCTACCTGCAACAATGGTTATTGCTAAAGCGGCTTGTGTATGGTGTACTTCATGGCATGCCTGGTGATGCCCTGTTGCTCCAGTAAAACATGCCATAGCTAGGATTCATCATGAGTTGTTAAATGTGGAGAAAAAAACATCACTGGGTTTTTATTGTAAAGTCTTTTGGGGTATCATTTTGCAAAGGTAAAGAGGATCGGAAACCCTATCATGGGCACAGAAAAAACCTCTTTGCCCTGCACACAAGCCCTTTCTAAACCACCAGGCCAGAATTCCTCTAAACACTGCACAGCCTGGGGTCATGATGCAAAAAAGCAGAAAACCTCATCTTGCTGGTGGTGCCAGCCAGCCCCCCCAGTGCCCTGCCTTTTTCAGAGAGAGACCTGCCTCAAGAAGGCTGAGAACTGGCTGGATCAACACAGGACCAAGTGATTTCTGCAGGAAAGTTCCATAAAGACCCACATTTTCCTAGGAAAAGTATGAGATTTTCAAGAGCACATCACCCAGAATAACAACTGCAGCATCCTTCCAAATCTCCAGCAGCGTGAGCTCAGCACCTTACAGATGCAGTGGGCAGGTACCCTGGTGCCCAGGTCTGCCGCCAGCTCCCTGCTCTGACTGCAGCCCCCACAACACTGGAGCCAGCAGCCTGTAAAATCCTGACCACCCGCAGTGGAGAATGAGGACAGATGGAAATCAAGAACTGTTGCCACAAGGTAGTGTAAGTGGGAGAAATCAAACTATTTCCGTGTTAGGATGAGTTTTTTGGTAAAAAGAGAAGCTTTCTGTAGCAAGAGGGAACTCTTTTCTGAAGAAAGTAGGGATTTGGTTCAACTGTGTAACTCCCATGAAATCCACTATCTGTCATCTTTCATGGGGGGGTGCAGCGGTGGTTTTTTGCCGTTTTGCGTAACGGCTGGCAATAGTCTGTGCCCTGGCACGAACAGCCAAAAGCTGACCTCTCATTGCTGTGCTTCAGGAATCAGATTTCTTAAAAAAAAGAAACAAAAAATGTGCGGGATTTTTTTTTTTCAGTAAAGATCAGACTATTTAGCATCAAACTCCATTAATTATAATATAGGTTTCACTGTTGTATCTGCATTGTGGAAACTAGTTCAGTGGCCTGGGTTTGTTCCTATAGTTTGTAGAAATACCAGGAAAAAAAAAGTAACTCCAAATACTTCTATTAAAAAACAAACAAAAACCAACAAGAAGTGCTGAGCTATCTGCCGAATGGGGGTGATACTGAGGCTATGAATTAACACTATCAATTAACACTAGCAACGTGTGTTATGATCCATTCCGCAAACACGAGATTTTTAACTGTGCTAAAGGGCAGTGCACAACTGCAACTTTTAGATCACACTGAGTTCTTAAGGAAAAGACTGCAGTTGGCTTGGAGTTTCTGCTATAAATTACTGACAATGGAAACAAAAAAAGCTGAATGCTGAAGTCATAGAACATTTTACAAGTGTCAGAAAAACTAAGAGAGCAGAGAGTTAGTTCAAGCTTCCTTCTCCACCGGAGGCAGCCCTGCGTGTTTTTCCAGGTTTTATCACAAGCTGAATCTGAGCAGTGTCACACAACCAAGCAGACAAGGCACGTCTGACACTGGCTACCTCCAGGAGAAAGCAAAGGCCTGGCTCCAGCAGGTCTTTTGTAGAGGACGGAGACCCCCCACCTACTTTCACTGCTCCGTAGTTGCCCCTCACACTCCTGGTTCCTGCAGAGGGCAGGACCTTCTTCCTCCTCCTCCTCTCAGGCTGCTGGGCTGATGGAGCTGCCCCAGCCTGCGGTGAGGCTGCAATCCTGTGTTTGCGGGACCACAGCCAGTTGCCTTGGAAATTACGACTTCATTGCAGAACCATGCGGCAGGATGGGATGAAATGTCTGGGAGTGAGTGTAATGAGCTGAGTTCTCCTGTGTGTGACTGACCAGGAGGAGGAAGAAGCCAGGTCCCTGCATAGTTGAGCAGCAAGGATGTACATGGAGGAGGCAGTCACAGACTTCTGGTTGACCTTCATCCCAGGTACTGAGTACAGAGTGTAAAGCTCCCTTCCCTGCTCCTCAGAGCCACGTTACCTCTGCAGCTGCCCAGAGGTGCAGCTCTCCAGCACCTATTCACACATTACTAGCTTTCAGTGAAGATCCTTACCACAGGAATTCAGAGGGTGTTGCCTGTCACCTACAGAGTAACTTGACTTCATTACAGTAAAGTAAGCATTGTAATGCCCTCTGGTTAGACAAAAGGCTTGGCAGTTCTCAAGGAAAACTGGGAAGAGCTGCACAAGAGTAGAGTCCATATATGCTGCTACTGACAGAAACCTGCACCAAGTTAAATTGCTCTTGTTAAATAAGGTCTCTGTGAATAGTCTAGATTACAGCAGAATCTGGCCCCCCAACATTGTTCACCCAAATCTTACGTATTCTGCAGCCACAACCCTTGCTGCAGCAGACCCTTGTACCAGGGAAAGACTTCTCCTGCCTTTAGCAAAGAGCACCTGAAAGGCACATCTCTCGTTCAGGCAAGTCCTGCACCAGGACTGGGCACGGGGATGTGTCCAAGTCCAGAAAGCCCCTCTGCCTGCAGAGGCAGGCATGCAGCAGCCTCTGCAGCAGGGCCTCCTCCCAGTGCCACTCCGGGCCCTGCCCCAGTGACCGGTCACTCTCCCTGTCCCTCAATCAATGGGCAAAGCTCAAATTCCCACTGACAAAGCAAAGGCATGAACCTGACTGCTCTTAGCCATATCCCTCACTGCAGTGGAACTGTGGCTTCACTGTGCCCACAGCCCCAGCTCAGTTGTTGTCCTTCCAATAGACACTGTGATAAAACAAAGTGAGGCTGAAATAGCTACCTGGGCCTGTATTACAGTGGCAGGTTGTATGACGTCACGTTAGCACCAGGCAGTTGTAATTAATGGCATTACCAAAAAAAACCCAAACAAACAAAAAACCAACCACAAACAAAAATACTCAAAACATTTTTTAAAAAGACATGCTGGTCTGTTGTCCTTCCAAGAAGATTTTCACTGCAAAAATTAGAAGATACATCTCTGTCTGCTGCCCTGGGCACAGGCAAGTCTCTTCGTTTCTGATTTCCCAATAAACAAGTTGCTTGGTCAAGGACAAATGACTTAACCCTTCTCTCTGTTTCTTAATCTGTGAAATTACTCAAAGAAATTCGATTTGCCTTGACAAAAGAGCCTTTGTGTGCTCTGTATCTGCAGAGTTCAATAGAAGCAGATTCCCTGTGGCAGCTCAGCGCACACAGTGAGCGTTTCGCATCCGGATTGTTGCACTCTGTGACACTCCTACACTTGAAAATTGTAGTACCAAGTCACAGGATTCCTTCTAGCCAAGAACACACATATGAAGCCTCCCACCCTCTTAGGCAAGACACAAAGATAAAAAGGGTTTGGTTGCTGATGCTTATCAGATGGAAGGCCGCAGAGGAAGAAATCTAGGAGTAGCAATCATCAGGAAGAGAGAAGCTATTGAAGGAAAATCTCAGCTACAAAACTTGTGAGATGAGGGCCTACATAAAACCTTAAAAGGGAACAAGATCGTTTCAAATTTCTGGTACGGCTAATAAAGAAGTGCTCACAGCAAAGCCTGCAGACAGGCTGTCTCAGTTTCTGTTTCTTTTCCAACAAGAAGCAGCATAAAGTTCCTAATGCAGTGGTCAGCTCTGCAGCTGCTATCCAAACCACACGGACAAGGCTGTACTGACAGGAATGACGTTAACTTTGCTCCTGACTCTGTGAAACAGGCTGTAAAGGAGCGAAGCTCAAGAAAAGGAGCCAAACGGTGTGCCATCAAGGAACCAATAAAGCAGAGGCTAAAGAAATTCAAGTGCAATGAAGAGACCGCAAAGCAACCTATTGCACAGCGACAAATTCCTACAGAAGATAGCAAACATTAAGGACAGCTTGACGCTTTTCTCCAAAACGAAAACAGGACAACTCATTCCACTTCACCCACCAGGCTCCAGCTGGTGAGGTTAGTCCTCCAGATCACAAATGTCTAGAATTTATTGAGGTTCATACTTGAGACACAAACCGAGAACCTTGAGACAACCACCCCACTTCTTCAGGCCAAGATGCAGGCTTGTTATTTACTTCTGTGATTTTTGCTTCTGTTTTTAAAAAATGGGTTTTACTAATTTGCCCTGCTCACCCTTGAAAACCAGTGCCCTCAAGGTATTTACTAAAAAATTCGGCCCCAAATGAACTCATTGACCAACAGGACAGCTAGTGGCCTTACCTCATGTGTAAATGAGCTGAAATCCCAGCTGAGGAATTCAATGAACACTATTAACATAATCATCTTTCTGCCCCACTTACACTGGTGAGACCAGAACCAAAAAAGCAGCAGTCTCAGTCTCTGGAAGGAGGACCTACACTGCAGAGTGGGATCAATCTCATTATTGCCTTAAGTTTGGCTTTAGTTGAGAAACTTCATGCCTGATACCTTCAGTGATACCCCTTCCAGATCAAAGCGACGTCCCTCACTTCTGATTTGTGTCAGTATGACAAAAGGATCAGCTTGATCTGGAGTAACAACCCCAAAATCCTTTTTTCGGAAGAGTGCGCGAGTGGAGCAAATATTCTTTCATATGTATAAAAAGAGCAACTGCAGTACACCGGGTGAGCCAGAGCAACGCTGTGAGGTGGAGAACCGCTGGCATCCCGCGGGATCTCTGCGCAGGACAGCAAAGCCCCGCTGCCCGTGAGGGAACGCGGGAGGACACCGCGGGCAGCCGGAGCCGAGAAGCCTACGGCGGCGGCCCCGCTAGCGCTAACCACGAGGCGAACTGCGGCTGAGCCCGCCCGCGGGCAGCGGCACAGCTCCGGCCCCGAGAACCCCACCCCGAGCCCCGCACCGGCCTCGGAACCAGCCCGGCCGCCCACACCTCGCCGGCCCGGCCCGGCCCCTACCTTGTCCACGGGGGCCGCGTCCTGGAGTCGCTCCTCGTCGGAGGCGGTGCGGAGGTTGCCGGCATCCGGGTCGGGGTCGGGGCCGGGGCCGGGCTCGGAACCGGAGCCGGGCTCGGGGCCGGAGCGTGGGGGCGGCGGAGCGCGGCGCTGCCCGACGCGCAGCGCGCCGAAGTCCAGGGTCTTGCTCTCGAAGGCACCCTCGACGCTGCAGAAGAGGCCGCCGCGCTTCTGCCGGGGCTGCGCCGCCGCCGCGCCGGGCCGAGCCAGGTAGACCGGCAGCTCCTCGCCGCCGCGCCGCCCGCCCGCCGCCATACCCGCCGCGCCGCCGGGGCCGGACGGGACGCTACCGG
>JANHGN010024850.1:0-17399 GCA_024605025.1 Megaceryle maxima
GCTGCATTTCTGTGTGAGCTGCTCTAGTTGTGTCCTGCTCTGGCAGGGGGGTTGGACTCGATGATCTTCAGAGATCCCTTCCAGCCCCTACCATGCTGTGATTCTGTGAACAAAGTCCTAACAGCTGGCTGGTTTCCTTCCTTCACAGCTGGTGAGCTGGTTTCCTAGCACAAATCTGACAGAGTATACAAGCACCACAGTGCAATGCAAACTCAAGCATGGTTAGTTTATGGAAAATAAACACAACCGAAAAATAATTTACTAATTAAAGCAAGGATTCCCACCTCATCCAGCAGAATATAGTAAAAAATTAAACTTGGCTGTAACTAAGACAGCAGGCACTTTAGAACAACAACGGCGTTAGAAAAGATTCGTTTCACATTTTAACTGCTATAAATATCTTGAAATTTGGGACCTTGAAACGCACGCGTATCCACAGCAAAACACATATACAGACAATCACTGGAAGGAGAAACAAGATGTTCTAATGATGATCGGGTTTATTTGAGCAACTAATAGAGGAGCTCTACTGTAAAAACTTTATGAAAGTGTTGATTTTTCTAAGCTTGCTTCCAGTATTTTATTCTGCTTACTGTAACTGTCACCCAGCTCTGTTTGTCACGGGTCACACATGTAGAGTGAGATGTTACTGTATTGCTTACATCGGTCCTTTTAGAAACTCCAACCTTTATTGTACCTCACAGAACTCTACTTATTGCATTATTTTTCCTTTCATTTTATTTATGAATTACGAGTAATTTCTCAGGGAACTTTCACAATGAATAAAAGCACTGGATTTGTCCTGAGTCAAAACATTAGTATAAATCAGTAATGCAAAGGTAATATATAACATATATTATATAAGATGATATATAATATATATCAGTAGCAGCCATCCAGTTCAGACCAGGAGACTGGATACATGTAAAGCCAACGTGACATAAAAGCTTAAAATAGTCCTCTCAAGGAACTCCAAAGTGTACAGCCTTGACCTTTTTTGTTCTTCTTTCATTTTTAAGCTGGGAAGGCAGGCTAGGCCCAGGGCATTTCTACCCTCCTCATCCTTTATGCAGTCCCCCTGCCTCGTTTGATGGTCTAGTGATCGTCCAACGATTTGGGCACTAAACCTCAATTAAGTTCCTCTGCCTTTTACAAACTTCTTTTGTAAGCAGGAACAATCCACTGAAGACATTCTGTAAATTAAGGTATATTTTCCTGCTGGGGGAAGTGGCTAAGTAAGTTATTAGAAGACCCAGACATGCCAAAATTTACTACAATTTGACCAGAAATCTATAGATTCTTAAACTTAGCAGACATTAATGCTCTGGAGGTAGACTCAAATTGCATGTGCTGCATGTTTGTGTTTATGGATGTCTGAATAAAGGATTGTTATTTGCTTCCTTAGACTCCCTGTGGCATCAGGTAATGTGGTAGCAAAAGTAAAGAGTGCCAGACAGACTCAAAAATTGATCCTACAGTTCATTCTGCATTTTCCTAAAGGGCCTTTCATTAGCAGCACCCAAAGAGTGAAAGCATAATTTACCTCATGTGAGGTGGAGTTTAATTTTCTCACATCAGAGCCTCAGTGACCAATCTATTAAACAGCTGGTAACATCTTTTTTTAATTGCAAAACCACTGTCTATCTACCTTTTTTTTTTGCTTCCAGAATGCTACGTGCAGTTTTTCTTGGTAATTTTTGCCTGCCTCATAAAAAGATGACCTGATTATCTTTGGGTAAATACCCATTACTGATGTCTGAGCTTAAGAGATGCTATGGAAGTGCAAAATTCTTTTTTCAGCTTTGTGAGATCTAAATGATCTTACCAAGAAAAAAAAAAAAGAAAGAAAAAAAAAAAGGTCAATATTCCCACCCCCCTGCATTATATTTTGCATATGGTGCAAGCAAGAAGTTTTATGAACAAGTTTAGAAGCCATTAGTAATATTTATGAATAATGGATTAGGGCTATTCTGGCTGGCCCTGACATCCTGGATCAGAAGCTTCAGATTCTGCACTCAGAAAAACAAATCCCAAAACAACCCCAAAGCACAGACAACACCAACGCAGAGCAATGGTCTAAGCCCTGCAAGGCCTATAATCAATCCACATTCTCCTGACTACATTTAAAAGAAGTGATAAATTGTGGACACAATAAAACCTTTGCCAACTACGAGGCAAATGACACTCCTAAAGAACTCTGTCTGACCAGCAGCTTACATACACTACTGATCATAACCATGGGGCAAGCCAATGATTAATAAAAACCTCAAGTTACGTTTTAAGGATACCTCTCCTTGTGTTTCATCAATATTTGGCAGAGCTGTATCCTGTAGAATCAGGAGTAACAAATTCATCTCAAGCCATAACTATTATTCAGATATTAGATTTGAAAACTCCTGACTTACTTTGTACACTGAAAAACATCAATCTTTTCCCATTCCACCTTACAAGGTCCGCGGCAGCAATAAGCCCAACATGCAGCTAGACTTCTCACAACCAGAAGAATTCTATCTTAAGAAATAAAAATAAAAATGTGCAGACAACATATTTTACCATCACCTGATGTGGCCTAAAAACTTACATTATCTTGCTTAAAGCAACATAAGTTTCCTTTTATTAAGGAGTATCGTGATCCTACTGTAAACCAAAGACATTCTTAGTACAGTAAAGAGGCATCCACAGCCTACAAGTCATGGCTTTTCTTCTTTTTAAACCTGTCTACTGTCCAGATAGGTTCTGTAACCTTAGTGGTTTTGACATCTGGATATTAATAAAATAACCCCTAAGGAATTAAAGACACTAAACAGCTGTACTATAGTTTAGTACAATAAAAATCTCTCTAAGAACAGGGAAGGAAATGAGGAAAGATGGGTGTTTTCCATTGTACCCCTTTGCCCTGATGATTCCACTGCTTTCTAATTTTTCCCTTCTCACCATCAGGTTGTACCAGTTGGTCACCACCAAGTGATAAGGTTGTTGCAGAACAAAGGGTTCTTACAGAACCAGTTTAGATGGTTCAGATTATAATCTAGGTATAAAGTGCACTTCTTCTTGGAGATCGGTCTCCTTTAAAAAAAAAAAAAAATCCCAGGGCATATTACACCAGAAGAGATGGAAACCTTTGCCAATTTTAAATACATGAATACTACGGAGAGGAAAAGAAAATTCTTTTGTTCAGAGACCTATCATACCATCACTAACTGTATGACTAATTAAGGCAACATTTACCAGAATTATTTTCCTGCATGCATTCCTTCTGATGAGGAGAGCATTGATGAGAGGAGTTTCCCAAAAATGGAACACACATGTTTTTTTTTTTCATTTTTCTGGTGTCCTGCATTTTAAGAAGCCCAAAGGACTTATGATAAAAACAACTTAAAATCTGTCACTGCTACAGAAATGTTTAAGTTATATTTCTGCTATATGACAGGAAGAAATCCCAGAATATTAACGGTATGTAATAACGAAGAAATGTGCAGAGGCAATGTCAGGTGCTTAATTTTGAATCATGGTGATATATATATGAATGAGGTACTATGATAAACTTCACATGGATGAACTTGTGCATTGCCATATACCAAAGAAATCCAAAAAAAAAAAAAAAGAAATCAGAGAACACTTACAATGCAATTGGTCACCATACTTATGTAGTCATAAATAGGCTCATTTAATCTTAAAATCAAAGCCAGTGAACTCACAAGTGTAAAATAGAGCAGGATAATGAGCCAGAATACACCCTTTAGACAGAGAAGTTGTGGTACCACCAGTTCAGATGTCTTTCCTCTGCTAAAATTGCACTGAAATCACAGGTATTTCCCTCTCATTTGGAAAATTTCTAATCATTCCCCCAAACTCCCATCGTAATAGAGATGTGTTTTTCAGAGTGCAAAAGACTGTTCAGATTAGGTATGAAGTTACTGTATAGCATATACATGATAATTTTGGCCACGGAGCATCTCTGCAGATGAATAGAGAAGTGCTCTCTTGGGTCCCCAGTAATTCATCAAATGTGAGAATTATTTCTGTAACATCCTTAATTTCTCAAGACAAGTATACTCCCCAAGTATTATTTATACAAAAACAGGGATCAAAAATTATTTTACCTGTTCAAGTAGTGGTATTTCAGTATGTTTCCTTCTAACAGAAGCTTTGCTGGGAGATGCAAATCTCTGAACATCATGCTTTTGCTCTTTCCCAAACCAGATGCTAACACAGGTACTGCCTTGAAGCTAAAGCCTTCCTGTACAGATCCACCCCTTTCCACATAGTCACTGGGAATCTTACAGCAAGGAGACTCGCATCTTCACCTTCTAGGTTCAGTAATCCAACGCTTCTTTGTATCCCTGCTGCTGTTACTAAAGACTGCATTTAAATGCTTCTGTGTAGATTTAAACACCTTAATATTGCAAGTTAAACTGTAATATATAACAACAGGTCTGAAAATAAATCTGCCTGTAATGAGCTGCTTAATCCCTACACTCGTGCCTTTTCCTGAAGACCACTTGCCTCAGATTCTCGGCCTGACAGCAGCAACTGCACAAGAGTTACTGCCTGCGTTAGCACACAAAAGCTCAGGCAGCAAATTAAAACCCCAATAGGTTTGCCTCTGGCCAAACACATACAAGAATGGTCTCTGCCTCTAAAAGCTCAGTTGAAGATGGAACCGTTCAACTGCTGAGTTGGCAAAGCTGCATCTTCACACAGACTTTCATCTCCCACAACAGAAATACTACCCCTCTTCTCACATACAGCTGGCTTTCTCCACTGAACAAAATCATCAGGGCTGACTGACTCCCCATATGCCACCTGTTGGTCCTCTCTCTTGCGTTGAGGTCCTCAGTTCAGGACCTATCTGTATCTAAAATAGGTCCCCATTTCCTCAAATTACTTCTTGAAACCAACTTCCTTGGTACCATTCTGCAGTTGTCAGCATTGGCCACATGACTTTCTACTTAACATAGCGCACCGGAATGAAGATGTAAACTCAGACAGGAACATGTGTCATTATGTGCACAACAGAATGCTCCAGAAACAACTGTTTCCCTCAATAGAAACTAGCTATTTTATATTTTAAAATTAGCATTTTGCTTCTCATCTCAACACGAGGTTTATGAAACAAGGTTCAGCACATGGCAGGCAGACAAGAAACTCCACCCCTCAAGCTCTGGTGGTTCTGACACATAGGTACCTACTCATCTGCTTCTGAGAAAAGACTTGCAAATCTGAAAACTCACGTTTGTGAAATCAGAACTCATTTCCCACCAGGAAATCCTTATCAATCTATCTATGCCAAGGTGTGAAGAGCCATGAGTAAGAAACAAGGAAGATGCAGGAAAGCAAACAGAAGCATCAGCGAATAGAAGGCAGCCCTCAGTTACCAGGGCCAACAGAAGGGGGGGGGGGGTACCAAAGGTAGGTGGGCTGCAGAAGCAGCCTGAGTCAGAAGCTTAAAGCAAAAAGCCAACTCTTTCCTTTTCAGAAAGGCTGGCCAAGAAGTAGCAAGAACAAATGGAGAACCAGAACCTTGCTTTAGAGTACACCCAAAATACACATGCTTCAGGCTCTGCCAAAAAGAGACTCCATTCCTCCTATATACCTCCCAATTTATGAATAAAACATATAGCCAGAGAGGAAAAGGTGGGATTTCCTAGAGGGAAGAGCTCCACATTCAACACTTTGAAAAATTCCTCACCCCCAAAATGTCCAAATAAAACAAAACACAAGGACAGAAAGGTGGCAGCCTATATGGGCAGTGAGACCAGTTATTAATACATAAACCAAACAGATTGCAAACTGAAAGCTGAGATCCGTCTCCTTACTCTCATCACATCCTTAATCAGTTATACATTGCTCACAGCAAGAAAATTATGCTACTAATTTTAGTTTATTTTGTTCAACTCCATTCACTTCTTCAGCTCTTGGTTTACCTGACTCACTGACTAATGAAAAGTAAAAGGAAAATTAAGAAACAAAGCACTTTTCTGACTACTGAACGCCAGCTAAAGTAACACTGCTGGTTGACATAAGATAAAGGCAGTTGCTGTAAAATAAGTATCTCATAGTTTTGGGACTCATCTGTGTTCACTCTTATTTCTTGTAAAATATTTGTTGAGATGTTATGAAAATGAAGTGTAGAAATAAATACAAGATTTTCTACCCTGAAGACAATGAAATGGAACCTGTCAGCACTGGGGCTGAGAAGCAGATTATGGCGTGTAGCTGTGGTCTGGAGGAACTAAAATTTCTGTTCTTAGGAGACACTCTGATTATACTTTTTTTTTTTTAAGCCAAAAGGCAATTATTGAGATACTTGAAGCTTTCTTGATCCTCCCTTTTTCATCTAATTAAGGTCCTTTTACATGACAGTGATTTGTAATTGATTGCAAACACTAGTTTGAACCCCATGGGGCTTAAAGCACAAGATTGACAACAACCAGTCAGTTCTCAGTGAGAGTAACAGTATCAGCAAGGCTACAGATTTGGAATTACCTGACAACTCTAAAGAGCCAGAACAGGTTTGGAGTGCGAGGACTTTTCTGGAGATTACATAATATGTGTTATACTGAGATTTCTCCTACACAGAAACCAGATATTTCTTTTAGTTTCACCATTGTGTGGACTATTAGTGGAAATCATCTGCTGCCTGTCATCACATCCCGTGTCAGCTGCACATTGCCCTGAACAACAGGCACGCCATTAGCTGGTTACTAATTTTAGCTTGTTCTATTCATTTTAGCTTTTTTTTTTTCCCCCTCCTTACTTATATATATAAAATAAATATAATACATATAACAATCTTCCAGAGGTTTCTTTCTAATAATTCAGGAATGCTTAAAGAGTGAGTTAGCTTTTTTCTGCTAGGTGGAATACAGCTCCACTGCTGACTTCTTTTAATATGTAGAAAGCGAGGCAGGAAATATGTGCTCATCTGGACACACACAGCTGGGCAATCTTTTTTACATCTCACTCCATGAAGATAATCAGTTGGCTATAAAATATTAAAAGCAGTGCATTGCTTAGTTCAATGAAAATGCTATGGATTATTAACGTGTAAGACAGGAATAAGACATACATGCTATGCCTTGAAATCAAAATTTTGTATCATTTACTTCTGAAAAAGAAAAACTATTTATGTGAGTAGGCTTTTCCATAAAGTAAGCACCTTACTTCAAAGTAAGTATACTTACTTCAGTGGGAGGGCAGCTATAGCACACTGGTTTAAATAACATTTTTGTAGCCCCTATTTTCTTACCTACTTGCATTCTTTCTCCATCAGAATTCTAAAGGCCTCCTTATGTTATGTATCTATGATTAGAATGCACTAAAACCCATACTGGAATTATTTCAAAAGCACAGATATATTTTCTATCTGAGGGATAATAGCAAGGCACTTTTCAATATACTCACAGAAAAAAGAGGTAAGATTCTACTACAGGCAACTGTATTAATTTTACTCGTGTTCACTTCCATTTCTAGATGTAAAGTAACTCTACAACAGCCTCCTAAAATAACCTGGCATTTGCCTAACCTGAACAACTGTAGAATATTGATATTAAAAGACTACCATGCTTGTCAAATTACTTTTACTGTCCATTATTACTCAGCTGAATTCCCTCATTCACCTTCACCATTCCTTTTTTCATATAACCTAATACACTTACACATCTAATAAAGTATTCCATTGCAGACATACACGTCTTCTACTCTGACCTGCCCTCTACTAGCAAGGGAATAACCCCAGACTGCACAGATGAAAAAGTCTCTAAGTTGCAGTTATAAAGGATTTCAAAACCTCATAACTAGAGTTGTATTTAAGTTTAAACAAAACCTCTCTTCTCTGGAGAAATTCAGACACCAAAGGCACATCATCTGTTATTGCAAGGATCTCTCAAGACACATTGCTCCCGTGTGACAAAATTTGTTGCAATCTTACTTTCTGGTGCCCATTAATAATAAGATCAATAAAGCCATAGGCTAATTGCACGTGGAAAGCTGCCGAAGCTGAAAATTATGTTCTCCCAGCAACTTGAAAGATAAATTAAATCACTAAGGAACAACAAAAAAAAGTCCGACTTTAAGATAATCCTGCAGAAGGATCAACCACTATCCTGAACTTGTACCATTTTTAAGCAGTAACTTAACCGTCATTTGTTGACCTAGATAACTTGGCTGGCACTCCAGATGTTCTCACATTCACTGCTGCTGGATTTGCTTTCTTACAAGCAGTATGAATGGGTACTCCATTAATTTTCTCAAAGCACTGGATAGTCACAGGCATGCAGAAGTGGTTTTCACATTCTTTCCTAATGCTCTTATCTGACATCCCTGATTTTGTTCAGGATTAGAGGTCTGGAACGCGTTAAGGAAAAGAAGTTCAAACAAGTTGTTAAAAAAAAAAAGGGTTAAAGGTACCTGGAAAAACAGTTAAATAATTATGCGTTAGCAGCACTTCGTCCCTTCTTCTGTGAACACTGACTAGAGAACACTCCCAGGAGTCTCTAACCAAAGTGCTACTGTCACTGCTTTTCAGTTAACAAAACAAGTAGTATGCTACCAATTACTTCTGTGCTACAGGCAGCCTAGGGCCAGGACAGGAGTTCATCATCAGACATTTAAAGTTAACTAAACCACTCATTTAATTTGCCACTCAAACTACACAGCAGGAATATGGCTAAAAACCAAAAAAACTGGGGTTCAGCTCCTACAAGCAAAGGACTTGTTCTTTTCACAGAACTGAGAGGAACCCCACAACACTGCTGGGATGCTACGGTATGTGACGCACTAAAATCACCGAGTCAAACAAGTCACCAAGGAAAACAAGGCAAAATTTATGGATAAACACACATAGACCCTAAAGGTCTTAGATATTGTCTGAAGAGTGATTTTTCCCATCGACATATACACTACAATTACAATTGTTTGCAGATGACACCCAGTTGGGTGGGAGTGTTGATCTGCTTGGGGGTAGGAGGCTCTTCAGAGTGACCTGGCCAGGCTGGATCAATAGGCTGAGGCAAATCATATGGGTTTTAACAAGGCCAAGTGCAGCGTCCTACACTTCAACCACAACAACCCCCAGGAACGCTACAGGCTTGGGAAGAGTGGCTGGAAAGCTCCTCGGCAGAAAGGGACCCAGAGGTGTTGATCGACAGTTGGCTGAACGTGAGCCAGCAGCGTGCCCAGATGGCCACGAAGTCCAAGGGCATCCTGGCTTGTATTAGAAATAGTGTGGCCAGTAGGGCCAGAGAGGTGATTGTCCCTCTCTACTCAGTATTGGTGAGGCCACACCTTGAGTACTGTGTCCAGTTTCAGGCATCTCGACACAAGAAAGACATTGCGGGGCTGGAGCAGGGCCAGAGAGGAGCAACTAAGCTGCTGAAGGGCCTGGACAAGCCCTATGAGGAGCAGCTGGGGGAACTGGGGCTCTTTAGCCTGAAGAAAAGGAGGCTGAGGGGAGACCACCTCACTCTCTACAACTACCTGAAAGGAGGTTGTAGAGAGGCAGGCGCTAGTTTCTTCTCACACGCAACTAGTGATAGAACAAGAGGGAATGGCCTCCAGCTGCACCAGGGGAGGTTTAAACTGGACCTTAGGAAATAAACCCTTTTCACTTCAAGGGTTATCAGGAACTGGAACAGGCTGCCCAGGGAGGTGGCTGAGTCACCATCCCGGATGTGTTGAAAAGCCATGTAGATGTGGTGCGGAAATGGCGTGCAGTCACCTGCTGCTACTGCCACACCTTAATTCAGAAACGAGCATAGATAAGATGGACCCAAAAAAAATCAGAGAAAACACCACACCAATATAAAGGAATGCTGAGTAATAACAGCAGTGCATTGAGAAGGAGACTTGTTGAAGAAGCTTTTATACACATTTTAGAACAAATCTTTTGGGGAGTCTTTCAGATAGCGGGGGGAGCTGGACTAACACTCTGAGACAAAAATTCCTGTTCACGTCCTTCAAGCACAAGATCTTTCTCCTTATTACAACAGGGTCATTACAAGGGCTGGTAGTTGCTACTGAAAAATAAACAGCATCTGTAGTACTACATCTCCCACACTTTGGAAGTTCTTACTACGCCACATATGAAGAAACTTATGATACTGTTAAGCAAAGATTAAAATCCAAAGTCTAGATAGTTATGGAGTATTTAACTTCAAGTATCTCAAGACTGCCTTAGTTCAATCAAAATCCCAATCAAGTTTCCCAGGAGCCCACAAAAAAAGCTGAGATAAGCATTTTGTTTGTCCAAAATAATAACAAATAGCGAATTTAAAACTAGGCTGATTTTTGTCTACAGATGTACAGGAGAGGTGGAAAAGAGCACTTGTTCTACTGGTATGTGATATAGTTAATACAAATCATTTTTCTCCCATTGCTGTTCATATACTGCCACTGATTTCCACGTACAACCGGAACTCCTTTTTTTTTTTTTTTTTCCCCTTTAAAACATTTGTTGTGTTGTGTCACCAAGATCAACACCTTTACCCATTTTCCCCAGCGGAAACTGGTTCAAGCTTCACTGTTCTCTCAAGGAATCATTTCTTCACCTTGAATTTCCAAAAGAATACACAGTGTTAGTTCAGTAATCTTGAAAATGGTTAGTTTAGGTGCAAATAACATGAAGGAGTGCTTGCCTGCAATGGTGGCAGTAACATATTTCTTTCTTCTCCAGCAACTTCCTCTATCAGGCCACCATAAAAGCAAAATCTTCCCGAGGCAAATTTCCACCCCCCAATAAAGACTGCTTTTCCATCTTCCCACTTGGCCTCCTGTGTACCTGGCCACTCTTCAATTTAGCACCATTGATATCTAGTTTAACCAATTGCTACTACTGTTATATATTATACATACTTTACAGATTATATAGTAGCTAATAATATATTAGATAATATATAATAATATATCTTTTACCTATTATACAGATTGCTACACTGTTATATATTCCAAATGTAATACTTTGCAGCAAGATAAACTTGCTAAAAATAATATCAATCATATGAAAAAAGTCCATGAAATCTGATGGCTATAATCAAAGTGTTTCTTAAACAAATCCTTAACTCAGGAACTGTGCATTTTAAATACATTAATGACTTTATTTCATATTTGCTACTCATGAGTCAGCTTTGATCTGCTGAAATAACATACAAAAAAACATTCTCTCCTCTCTCAAGATTTTTATTTCTGCGTTATAAACAAAATGCTTCTTTTGTTAGTGTTTAAAAATGACACTAAGATGACACAGCAAAGTGGTGTGGGTGAGAACGTGTGGGAAGCTGATCAGAAGCACAACGAACTTCTTGGATGTTCAGAGAACAGCTGATGCCTCAAGGGAAATCTGGAAAAAAATATTCCGCATAGAAAAAAATCTCTGCCTGTATATCACATTTTATCTTTCTCTTCTAAGGCTCCCTATCAGTGAGAATATTTGTTGGAAAACAGATCTGCTCTCTTGGTGGTTGTCTAATCTGCCACTTCCAACTCAAGACATAATCCTGTTTGTGACATTCCCACTCGTTGCAGTGGAAAACTCCCCCACCTCCTCCCTGTATTCCATTTTCCAGGCTGATGCTGGGATGATTGAACGGAAGCCGTTCAGCAAAACACTTACAAGCTTAACTCCTAGCACATCCTTCTGTCTTAAAGGCTATGCATCCTCAGCACATGAATATGTGAGGACAGAACGTATAGAATTTCTTTTTCTCTCCTGGTAAGCACTCGGGTTGCCATTATTCAGTGCCATGATATAACAGCAGCACCAGCTAGGTTAAGGCTGACGCTCAGGCATTTATATGCTACAAATTCAACTTCACATATTTGTTGTTTGTAAACATGCTCACACTGATGCTCAACCATTTTACTGTACCAGCCAGAATGAACATAAGAGACCCGGGGAACTGAAGAGAGAGAAATAAGCACTGCAGACCCAGGCCTATGAACAACTCAGAAATCACTGAACAACGAACAGTAAGCACAAGATGAAACGGTGGAGAAACAGATCAGCTATGAGGATGAGAGGTTTGCACTTCAGCTGATGTTCAGTAAGTCCATGAATGCATCTGAGCTTTCATACATGCATTATTTGTGTGCCTGTGTTATCCAACATTGTTGCAGTTGAACTGCACGTAAAAAATAGGAAAGGAAAATTCATGAAGGGCACAGAGTCCCAAGGGCTGACTTTATCCCAGGAGACTACCCCTCCCTAGATTCCTTCTATTAGGAGTAAGAAAAAAGGGCTGTTTTCAAATGCAGAATGAGCTCCCTGACATGCTGCCTGCAATAACGTGGACCTAAACTAAAGACTCAGCATGGGGGTGTCATCCTCTTGATGAAGTTTAGCCCCTTGCCTATGTTTAGCCTGTAACCAGGGCTAAACTCTAGCAGCTGCTCTATCACCCAATGATCCAGGCAGGAAAGGGGATCAAGGAAAGGGAGAGGAAATGCACAGGATGAAATGAAAAAGGATCTAAAGAAACAGCCAAACTAACAGCAGTGCCAGTATAAAGCATGCAGTTACACTCAGCCCAACAAAGGCACACTGGTCACAATAAACAGCAAAGCAGTCCTCCAGAGCTGAGTGGTGAGCCCTTCCAGGGACAGGGAGAAGCAGGAAGAGGAGCAGCACATCAGAAAAGCCCTGAGCAGAAACACCCTCCCATCTGCAGCAAACTCCCCCCTTTCTACTGAGCATGACAATTATGGGATGGGATATACCTGTAGCCAGCTCGGGTCAGCTGCCCTGGCTGGCTCCAAACTGCTAATGGCCTGCAGACCATGGCTGGCCTAGGATTCTGTCCCAGAAAAACTTAGGACACCCCTAAATCCTACTTCTTGGAGAGCAGGAAGGCAGAATGTCCTCACGGACAACAGTCGAAATTTGCCTCCATGCTTCTTGCTGCACAAGCAGTATCTTGGAAATACCCAACAGGAGAAATGGGGAGAAACAAAGGATGGGACAGAAGGGGCTACTTGATGGAAACCAGACAAATGGGGATGCTAAGGTTAAGTGTCTAAATATCTGAAAATGGAAGATCTCAAATATAAACAGTGACTATTTATATAATATATCAAGCTCTTTGGGACATGGTGCATGAGTGTATTTGTAAATGAGGTATCAAATTCCAGTAAACATTTTTTCTGGATGCTGAGTAACTCTTCATTTCCACTCAGATTTCAACATCAGGTCTCAAATACATTATGTTCTAACTTCCTGTTATGAATTAGAAGTTTCATAAATATATTTAAAGACTCTATAAAGAATACAATCTCAATTTATTATTGAAAACTACTTGAGTAACTCAAAAATTTAGACAGGCTGCCCTAATAAAATACTCATGTATTATTATACTAAAACCTGAGGATCAGTAGCAACTCAGAAGACAGACTAAATGAACATTCTCCTGAAACACAGGTAGGTGAGATAGAAGACGACTCCAGAAACAAGACTGCCTACAACACACCACTGTAATTAACTGCAACAGTAGCAGAGTCTGTCCTCAAAAGCTGACAAGACCTAGTGTCATTTACAGGAAAAACAATTGGAAGTTCCACAAACACAGCTTCATCTTACAGGCTATCCTCTCCTTAAACTGATGATAAAAAAAGATACCATTCTATGGTATCTGCCCAATAAGCCCCAGAATCACTTGACTGTAGCACAAGACATAGGCTGGAAATAGACGTGCTAGAGGTCTCAGATACTTACTGAAAATACCTTGTAAGGTAGAGTTCACACATTAACAACATGTGCGAAACACATGCACATTCTTTGCTTTCAAAAGCTGAACTTGAGACAATTTAAGTTACAGAACATATGAAATATTTCATTACAAAAAGCCATTGTTTCCCCATAAAACTGATTAAACCAAAACTTTTTTGTATACGAGGGCAGCAGTTTTGATTGAAATCATTCATTCTGAATCTTTACTAAATAACTGCTGCCTTCATGCTTTAACAAAACTGTTATCTAGTCAGCATATTATTGTGGCATAGACATCTCTCTCTTCCCAAATGTCCAATGCCACATCAGAAGTTCATACATCACCGTGTTCTCAAAAAGTCAGTTCGATTCAGAAGTTAATCAAAATGTAATTCTACACTTCAGACTTTGCACTACCATCTACCTTACCCAAGATGATTTCATGATTCAGAACAAAAAGATTCATTTTGTTTATTTAACTCAAAGTAAAAAAGAATGTTAGAAAGATATTGATGTCAACTGATGTCTTCAACAAGCCAAGTTTCATCCTGGTAGGAACCCCATGAGCTTGCTAATGCTCCCTTGCCAATACCTTTGGTTATGGTACAGACTCAAAACTAAGAATAAAAAGAGTACACTCTTCCTATGATTGGACTCAGCAGCTTTTAAATATCCTTAAATCAAAGCTGTCAGCAAGGTCTTATGACTTTCATTGGAGACTACCACCCTGTCCCCACACCTTTAATGTCCAAGACATAGGAGTCATCCTGTAGCGCATTTCAAGTTAAGTACCCACAAATTAGCCGTGGAAACAGAGCAGAAATAACCTCAGTGGAAAAAACAGCCTCCTATTTACACTTTTAAGCTTTCAAAACAAATCTCATGTGGGACCAGCTCACAAAAGCATTCTGCAAAGCCGATGCACAGGGGTGGGTATTTTTAACTGCGTTTTCAATGCAGACAGTTAACTGGAATTATTATGGATTTCTCTGTAAGTGGTCACTTGTGTCACATAACAGTAGATCAATGAAAACTGTACTCATTTCTAGGCATTTTCACTAGCAAGAATGATTGTAGTTAAGGGTCTCCTGGCATTTCCATTACAAATCTATTGGGGGGGGGGACTTAGACAATATATAATGTATTATAAGCCATAAAAATGTATTTTTAACTGGGATTTTGATATGAAAGGCCTCAATTATGCTTAACTCAGTAAACAGTCCCACACCTTGGAAAAGGCTTCTTGCAAAATTTAAAAAAAGAAAGTAATTTTGCAAATCATTTTTCTATCTACTTAGGTCATTGAGCATTTTATACAGAGATATATACTGCTACAAAATGTGACCGTTACATCGTTCATTCTATTAGGGGTGGAATCTCACCGGACAAAACATCAGTGAAGAAGAGCAACAGGACAGTGTAACAGACTGAGCATCCATACAGATGTGAGGAAGATGTCAGGCTGATACAAAGACTGCTGTGGCCGTTTCTGGACTTAGATGATTAGTGAAACAACTATGCAATCAGTTGCAAAAGGCTGCTTTGCATTTGTATGTAGGATAAAACAAATACAGGTATTTCCTTCTTCACTGTGTTATCTAAAAGAGGAAATCATTTTATAATAAGGAATATTAAGACTTGCACTCCTAAATTATTTCATTTAGAAATTCAAGTCAACTGGACCTTCAAATTTTTTTTTTACTTTTATTTTATGACTCCTTCAGTGCACATCTTGTCTAATGTGATTTAACATTGTTACTCTAACACCCCTGAAGGAGCTAACAAAGCCTCCTTGAAAGAGGAAAAAATAGTAATAATAATAAAAACTTTCACAATGCTCTGCAACTCCTTGGGAGCTGCCATCTCTATTAACTCAAAAATACACTTTATAGAAGACAGAAATATGAATTACACAATGCACCATAACTTCTGGGCTATTGGGTAATAACTGTTATGCAAATGACAACACATATTTACGGAGCATAAGGAATTAACAATATTTCACTACTTTCACTAAATGAATGCAATAAAGAATGCATATAATTTTTGTAAAACACCTTTTTAAAGACCTATACAGAGAAGAAATAAAAAAGTTTTAACACTAATTTTCCTCTGTTGAGTAGAAAGGATCTCTGTTCCAAGTATTAAAAAAGAATTTAAATTTTCATTAAAAAAAAAAAAAATTAAGCTATCATAGAAATTAGGAGCAGCTTTTCAAAGGGCTCTGCACCCACAGCAGTGAATAGTTTTGCAAAAAGCTTCAGTAACTTACTCAGGTACTTAATTATTGCTTGTTTTAACAGGTAATTCTCATAACAGGTAGTTCTCACTGAGGGGGGAAAAAAAACCCGTTGTTTTCAATGTCTTGAAAGCAGTAAGAACTTCTGGCTACTTCACAGCTGTACACGATGGAAGAAGTTGAATGAGAAACCCTTCTGAAAATCTGAATCACAAACATCACAGTTGTCAGAAATCCTAAATATAGAAAAAGCCACAAACTTCCCTGGAAGACCTTCTCCTCTCATAGGGGCTTAGCATGACCTTTACCTAATTCTACAGTTTCTGCCCATTTTTTCTCCAAGGGTCATATCTTTAAAAAAAACCAAACCCAAACATTTAGGGCATTTTGACCCTTAGGGCCCTTGGCCCTGTGTCAATCCAAACCACCTTTCCAGTGAAATGGTTTGTGATGACTCACTTGTGGAAAAGGTTACATTCACAAACTTCTGCCATTTTGACAATTTAGTTTCCCAGTTCCCAAAGATCTGCACTGCACATCTCTTTGGGATGGAGCTGTTCCAGGGGAGCAGGCACGTTGTTCCTACTTAAGTCCATTCAGACAGGTTTATAATGTTTCAATCTCATGTAAAATCAGGTAAAGTTACTATGATTAAGTGATGCCCAAGGTAACAGCAAGTGCTAGCTCTTGTAAATCAAAAACATTTCCAGCAACAGAGAAGGTAAAGGTTGTGCTGGCAGCCTTTTATAGACACGAAAGATGTTTGTTCCTGGTCCCCTGCAACCTGAATACTTCCACTCACAAGCACCACAGGCTAATAAACTATCTAGGCTAGAGGTCCACTGCACCCAGGCTACTACGTGCCAAAGAACTCAAAACTCCTGACCACGGGAAGGAGACATCCCAGAGAAGCAATCAGGACACTCAACTGTGAAAGAAAATTCTTAGGTTCAATCCATTTTCAGAGTTGCTTATCTAATGGAAATGCCTATTCATTAAAGGAGAAAGGAAAAAAATAAATGTTCCAGTGCCTGCTCTCTGGACTAAGGATATTCCATTTCAAGCAGATAGATTTGCTTTATTTTTTGGTTGGTTGGTTTTCTGGTTTGTTTTGGTTTTGTTTTGTTTTTTTGTTTTTTTTTTTTTAATATGTATTCATTAGGGTAATTTAATATAATACCTCTGTCCAAAGCCAAACTTCCTGTAATATTTTTCTTCTATTGGTTCAAAATTTATAGAGCTGAATTTGTCTTTCAACACAATCACAATGAATCAGCTGTTTGTCTACAGGAAAATCAGTGGAAATACTCTGAATTGATGCATCTACTACAACAGCACAAGCTTGAAATGCAAAAATGCAGCTCTCAGAAGCGCTTGTTACCCAGGCCGCGGCCCACCCGCGAACGGGACAGGAAGGCTAAGCGAAGATCTTACACCATAACCTACAACAGTGAGGAAAGG